>JAOEHX010043498.1:0-14975 GCA_025448015.1 Bolborhynchus lineola | reverse complement strand
AAATAATCTTTTTTTCCTGGTCAGGTAAGTGGGGGTTATAGTTGTGTGCTCTCTAGAAAATAAGTCCTATTTATGAAAAATTGAATTAATCTAATTTATTTACATTGCACTTCAGTATCATTTTTAGTTTTTCATCAAAAAATTGGAGAGAGAGAAGAAAAGAGAGGGAGAAGCTCTATGAAAGCAAAAAAAATAACTGCATCCTGCCTCAAATATGGGGGATCTACACTGAAGTCCTATTCTTAACAAGAATCTTTGACTTATTTAAATAAGCTTTGCATCATAAATTGCTATTCTCCCCATTAATTGAAGTTCTTGCAGATGTTTCATTAATTGCGTTCATCTTACAGGGAAATGACTCCATGATGGTATATAGTCCGGTAAATTAGGCATTCCCAGACTGGTTTTTGCACTGAGATTCACTAGTACAGAATGCTACCTCCATACAACTAAATCTTATTCAGCAAAACATAGGGACTGCAAGATATCTTCTGGAAATAGCACTTGTTTCAATTTAATTCCTGAATTGTGTCTGGGAATTGTTTGGGACTTGTCTTTGGTCTGGATTCAAAATAATACCAGGTGCTACACTAACAATTTGAAGTATACAATTAAGTTAGACAATCAAGACAACCAAGGCCAGTGATAGCCTCAACAATTTTGGATTTTCTGGTGGAAACTGTTGTGTTGTAAAATGCTTATTTTCATTTTTTTTTAGCATTGACATGTAAACAAAAAATGTGGATTTAGACAGGCAAATCAAAATCAAGACATGGTTAAACTACAAGATAAGGCCAGTGCCCTGGATGATGGTTTACTGAACTCTGCTGAAATACTTCCAGTTCCTCTGCAATTTGCAGAAGGCAGCTGGTCTGATCACTGAATTATCTTTTTTTTTTTTTTTTTTTTTAACATTTGGAAGTCCACAGGGTCTACCAACCAGCTCAGTTTTTCTTTTTTTTTAGGAATTAAAATCTTTAAATTTTTATTTACCCTACACTACTGTGAATTAAAGTCCTTTTCAGGACCCTTCAGAGAACTCTGCTGCATGACAGTGACATAGTTCTCCAGATCATATCTGACAAGACAAGGCTGGTATGTATTCATATGCTTCAAGGCTTTCAGTGTTGTAGACAACATTGTTGAGTTTTGGTACCCAGGATGAAGTCAAATAACTTTCTAGCATATATAAATGCTCACTATGCACTGCACCAAAATGTCTTCAGTCTTCTTTACGCAAAACTAAAGATTGCGAATCTAATGCTGAACTAACACAGAGCAATGCAGGTCCAAGCAAAGACAACTAACTTGGTCCAGAGCACCTCTCAGTAAAGTTAGTTGATATACAAAGGGCTAACATAACCCCACATATGAGTGGTGTAGGCATCAGACCTCCCTTGTCTGTGTCAGATGACATAAAACCTCCTTTCACTTCAGGTTACACAGTGCATGGATCACTACCTGCTGAGACAAGATGTGGAAACTCCTGGTAATGAATCTGTTGCTTTGTATCACTGACATGAGTGATACTACAGATGTGCGATGTATGTCCTGACAAAGAGTGGGAGATGCAGAGCAATAAGGGCTGCTTTTAGAAACGCCTGAAGTATATGTCTAATACGGACTTCTGGTATTGTGACAGGTTATGTTCTGGTCTAGCTCCATAACACTTATGTGCTGAAGATATACCATAGAGAACACAGCCTCAAAAATTAAAATTTGGCATATATAGTACAACCATGCTGCCTTTCTACTCTCAAGACTGTCTTGGATTGTGAATGATTTTTAAAGTTTATTCCATTGTCACTCAGCATTACACTTGGGTGGATTTTAAGGACAAGTAAGAAGGAAGTGTGTAAACATGCTAAGTTTTGGCACCACTATATCAATTTTAATATTTGGTTTTGGCTGGGGTTCTTTAGTTTGCTTGTTTTGGTTAGGTTTTCTTTGTGGTTTTTTTTTTTTTTCCCCTCAGAATTACAAATAGATATATTCATCCAGTGCATTGTAGTTATTGAATTAGCTAGAAGAAAAGAGAGAGCCAAGTCATACAAGAGGAACATTTACAGTGTACGTCCAACATTTATGAGAATTTATGACTGACACATTTATTTGAGGTTGTTAAGGAGGTCTTGCTCTGACTAATAAGTCCTCAGAGAGACATAATTTAAGCTTGATGGATTGATTACTGTAGATAATTCCTTGTTTCCCAAGGATTTTGTTAAAAATTCCTTGTACTCTTCCTACTCAGTTGTTTATAAAATGTTTTCATCTTTATAAAAATGTTAAACTAAACATGCCTTTATATATCTGTGCTACATTTTCACAAAATATTTTCTAGAGTAAGTCTCCCATATCTGCAATTTCCTTTACAGTAATTTCTTACAGAAGTACAAGTGCTGATTTAACTGGCCATAAAAAGAGAACATGTATTCACAGCATCTGGCTTATATACTTTGCTTAGAGCAGCAAACATTTTTGGTCAAAACAGCATTAGTTCGTATAGACCATCCCCCTATCTGTGATACTTTGGTTCATAAAGGATCATTTAATTGAAAACTAAGCAGACAAATGAATAATATTTTGCTGCATCCAGCATTCCTCCCAAAAGAATTGCAATAAAATATATTATAAGCATTAGTACCACCTAACAGCACACATTTAGTGGATCACATTTCATAGAAGTAAAAGAAAAAGGATTTCAATCATGTTAAAAAGTACAAAGCTCATTTTTGCTGGAAGTTCTGATGCTCAGATCTCTTTCTTTAACTCTCTCTTCAACCTTTTTGCTTCCTGCATCAAACATTTGTTTTCTAAAGATTTTAACGCCAATTTTAGTATATTGGTTTGCAGGTGAGAGAACTTAATTGGTACAATCAACAGTGTGAACATCATTATGTTAGTATCTACATGTTTTTACAAGCCCTATTTTCAACTTGGTATAAATTGCAATTTTACAATTAGTGTAGTTAACATAAAAATAATTCGCATGTATAAATATTACCTTTTATATTTCTAAAAATGTATTCTCTGCTCTGTTGTTCACTTGGACAGGTATCAGAATCATGTCTTAGTGTGGTAGATGATTCGTAAGAGTTTAAATATCAGAAAAAATGCAAATTAGTATAGAAATAAACAATTGTTTGTCTTTTTTGTAATAATATTTTACTTCTTTATCATAAACCAGTTTTGGACCATACTGCAGATTCATCTCCTCAGCAAAGCAGAGAAAACTTAGTTTAACTTTCAGGTCATGATGGCGACTTTAAAAATGACACAGACATTTTAATTATTCATTCATTTCCCTTTTAATTTAAACACTTCACATTAAAGAGTATCTGTCTATATCTTTGCATAGCATTGACGTAAGTTTTAAAGCACAATAAAGCAAGGTTATGTAATCAATTCAAATAGCAACTGCATCCTTTTTCCAACTGTGATCCCATGTCAGGCAAATCAGGAACTGGCAGATTCAGCATAGATTATAATTCTACCCCACAATGTGTTTTCCTCTAAATAATGTTCCAACTCCCAAAAGTTTTGCAGTAAGCCCCATAATGAATTACTGGACACCGGATGATGCTTTCTGATGAAAGAGACTTTAAATTCATCCAGTCCCTTTTTCATAGTCAGTAAAATGTGCATGTAAGTGCCACCTTTAAAACCTTATTTTTGGCTGAGCATCACAACTCTGGTACAACAAAAATTCTAACATAGAAGAGCAATCTAATGTAAACTTCAATTAATCATTAGCCCATAAAACTCCTACTTTTCTCAGAGACGTGAGTAATTAGCTTGATCTTAGAGTAGTAATTTCGCAATTTCCCATCAGGAAAATGCTAACATATTAGACTCAATAGAAAGAATGCAAACTGAGAAGAATGGTGACATTTGAAAGGAAGAGGCTCAATAGAACACAAATTCATAGACAAACATGAGAGATGAGTCCAGTGCAATAGAAATAGGCTATGCTTATTCCATATGGTTATTTGTTTGAGACAAGTTATGAGTGGTGAAGTTAAAACCTAGGAAGAAGTTTCAGGGTCAAGGACCTATTCCTCTACATGAAGTCCCATGACACAGGAATTGAATTAGGAAGGCTGGAGCCACAATACAGTAGTGATTCCAAGGTCACATCTGTCACTACTAATGCTTATTCTCAACATCCTACCACATCAGAGGGCCTATCTCTGAGTTACTGTTTTAGACTTAGAAGAACTGGGATGAAAATACAGCATACTATATTGATTTTCTACTTTATTATATCTTAATATAGACATTAAGAATATAACTGAAAAAATGTAGGCAAAATCTGCAGTGATACAGCAAAAGAAGAGAGCAGAAAACACTGATTAAAATGGGAAATGCATTGATAACATTTCATATGTAACAAGCACTGCTATTGTTATTGTCCCATGCTTACCAGAAAGGAATTTGTTCACTCTTGGTTGAATTTGGAGTCCCTATATGACATCATGTTTAAGTAAAACAAGATAGAGTATTCAAAGCCCAGGACCAAAAGCCCTCCAAGACAATTGAAAAACCATTCCTAAGCTTTAGGTCTAAAAATAAGGTTTCATTTAGAAATGTAATTCATTAATTCCTTCAATTGTTCGTACATGAGTCTTTTTGCTGATTGAAAAAGTAGAACAGAAAAAATTTAGTCACAAATATTCACATTGCCAATTTTACAAATATCATGTCTAGTTACCAGCAGATTCATCATAGAAAAGCAAATGGACACATTTAAAATACACCAGAATCATTAATATATTTCTGAACTATTTATAGTTTCATAGACAGAAAAACTCCCACAGAAATTCTCAGTGTTTGCCTTAAAAAAAATACCTAAATGAAAAACCCAAGAAGCTATTGTTCCTTAAGTTCACGTAATTATTGTTTTCTTCCTACAGAAATATAAGAAATATTTAAAGATCTTTTCCCCTCTGTTCTATGATGACAGTTCTTATTTGTCATTGTGTACTAAGGTGGTCACCCGTAAAAACAGTTAATGTATAACTTGAAGCTTACATTTGCAGTCCTGGATCTTTTGTGAATATGATGGATATGAAATAACATGAGTTTAACAACCTGCACATACAGATTTGGGAAAGGAAACTCATGGCCTCAGTAACTCCTCTGAATCAGGGCTTAGAAAAAAATTTTGTGCTCCTCCTTTTGAAACCACAAAGAAGAATGTTTGTTTTTGCGTTTATTCAAACAGAACTATAAAATTATGTTCATTTTTTTAACACAGCTTTAACTCTTAGTGCATGTTTTAGAGGGCATGAAGCTCATGGCACACTGCACAGTCACTACTGTAGTGAATGTTTCCACTGTAGGTCTTAAATGGCATGGAATGTTGAAGATAACCTTCAGGTATCCTGACATCAGGATAAGCTCATTAGCTTGTTGTCTTCCTTTGTAACACTTTTGTCTCATCATCCATCTCTTCAGTTCACTTGGTCTTTGAACCTTCTCTTCTCTGTAATATATCATGCCACATTTTTCAAACTATGGCATATGATAAAAAAACCCAACAAAACCATCAACAAAAAAAAAAAAAACAACCAAAAAAAACAACCAACCAAGCAAACAAGCAGAAGATGCTGCATGGCATTCTATTTCCAAGCATTTGGACAATGGAGAATTCTCTACTGTTCAAAAAAAACTTCAGTTTCTTTTCTCAGCCTTCTCCTTTGGGTTTCTGGGTTGTTTTTTGTTTTGGTTTTTTTGTTTTGTTTTGTTTTTTGGTTTTTTTTGCATGACTGTGGAAAAGTTTCTTTACACATATGAGTAATTTAATTTTCCTTCTACCTGAAGAAAATGATATAGCACTGATCTCATGGGCCCTCAGAAATCTGTCCGTATGTACTATCTGACCAAGAGCCTACCAATAATCAGAATTTCATACAGGGTAGGAAAGGAAATGAAACTTTCTACACATAGAAATACACTACCTTCCATCTCCTACAGGAATTTTTCTTACTAGAAGATTTCAGTTGAACAATCAGCCTTTCTGATAGTCTGGGGAGAGATTTTTTAAAATAGAAGCCTAAAATTAACCACCTAAATCCATATTTATGTCTCTACCTGATTAAAAGCTGAACTCCTGTTAATTTCTTTGAGATTGCGTCAGAATCAAAGACTGCATCGGCAGGAGAGCCAGAGAACACACAGCACTACTGAAAGCCACACAATTGTCTGAATAGGACCTTATATTTATCTATTGTTGAACTTTAATTTTTGAAGGGTTTGGCATAGCATTCAAAAAAACCCCTTTAGTTCTAAAAGTCTCTGACTACCCTTTCTGATGTGCATCTCGCTGCTGGCTGGGAAGGGAATGAGATTGCATAATGAATAATAAACTCTGCTGAAGCTCATATCTGTTATGCAAATAAACATATTAAATGAATGCATTTTCCATGCAACATAGCTTCTGCCAGGAAATTCCTTGAAAACAGTTTTGCCATTGACAAAGGAAATGTGCCAAATTCAAACCTGATGTGAGTGGGCATCTCTCGACTAGTGTCAGTGGCATTGTGCCCATTCACACCAGGTCTGTAATTCGCTTATTGTTCTTCAAAGGCTTTCATTATCTGAGATGTGCCAAAGTGCAAATAAACAAATTCACCAACTACAGAATAGCTTTTTCTGGGTCAACACTAATTTTCAGTTCACTTAACAGGGATAAATTCCTTCTAGCTAAGTTCAGTCTGTGGCTGTATCAACTTTCTAGCCTACAGAATGAAAATTCTTGGGTATTCTCAACTCTCCCTCATCTGCAGAACTGCTAAAATGAGCCATCTTAGAAGGCAGCAGCTTCAGAAATTGTATCTCAGTAAAGGATGGGAAACTGGACTGGTTCAATAAAAATTGACCTGACCTTCCTGTTCTGACTTCATCCCAGGCAAAATCTCTTTCAAATTTCAGAAACATTTTATTTACTCTTTTTCTTCACAAGTAATGTCAAATGTCAAATGTCAAACCAAAAGGCTAAGCATTAAAAAAAAAAAAAAAAAAAAAAAGAAGTATAGAATGGACTGTTTCTGTGAGATCTTCAACATTATTCTATTGTTCCAAATTATGTAAATAAATGTCTTAACTTCATGTTGTGCCCCCAGATTAAGTTGTACCCCAGAATCTTTTGAAGCATACCCATGGGATTTTGGAGAGAAGACACAATGCTTCTGAACTCAGCATTTCCTTTATCTCAGAATGCACCAAATACTGAGGACTATCTTGATAACTGTCATACAAATTCATGCTAGCAAATGTCAAATTTGGCAGAGAATTACTGAAGTGAGCAGTACAGTATTTGCCCTGAGATAGGTCATGACTGTTGCATTCTATAATCATTAGAGTAATATGGGTTTCTAATGGTTAAAATAATAGTGACCTTGAGATCTAGATCCTTTGGAGACACAATCAAAGACTAATGTGAGACTTTATGAGAATTAATAGAGCTGTTTGCAGTATAAGAATAATAAATATGGTATGATAACTTTCGCAGTCAAGCTGACTTCTTTAACTTCTTGGGGATAGAAATAGACATGAAGGTGGCTGCATATGACCAGGTCACCCATTGTCTGGGGGAAAGCAGACTGAATTTCATTGTCTTGATTTTGAGAGGTTTACATCCCTATCTGTCTTGCTTCAGGTACACAAAATGACTTACTTACAAATTACTGACTTTCATAATATTTTTATTATAATTTGAGTTTGGTTTTCTATTTCACCTACCCTTTTGACATTAGAAGTGCATCTGTTATATATATGAGCAGCTTATATAGCACAAACTTAAAAAAAAAGTTCCTTGCTAGAAGTATGGCATAATAGCAAACAGTGCAATTAAATCAAAGCTGCAGTAACCTGCAGTCCCACTGACAGATATCTGCACAAAACTTCAATGTGACTTATAAGCAAAGATAATGAATTCTATAATGCAAATTTACATGAGGGTCAAATAAGGAACTTCTTTGTATTTGACAGTACATTGGGTATTAGGTATTTGTCATAAAATAAATAATTCATCTCACATTGCCACTTGCTATGTAAATGATAGTCTAGGTATATTAAAGCATTTAGCACTTAGAATAAAATGGACAGCTGGGGCCAAATGAATATCTCTCAGGGCACATTACCATTATAGTTCCTCTGTGAGTTTTTAACTCTTTTCACTTCTGAGGGCTGTTGTGAGGGCATTAATTGAATAAGACACAGAGTTTTTTCTAATGCAGGTAGACCCCAAAAAAAAGAAGAAAATTGATGCAAAGCATTACATTAATTTCAGAATCTACTTTCCCTCATTTTTATGCTTCTCAAATGCCTTGTTTAATTTGGATGTGATTCAATTTAGGAAAAAATAAAGGTTAAATATCTGCAAAGTAACAAGCAGATGACAATGATCTCCTAATTAAATAATAATTAAAAAATGTTCACCATAAACTGGGATTTGGGCAGAATTTGAGGTCCAAACCTACCTCTAAATTCTACATGAATTTAGGAGTCTCACTGAGCACATCCTCTCATGCTATCCCTCTGATTAATTATTTTTCTATTCACTCGGACCTTAAGTGAACTTTTAACAGAGCATGAAGATTCACACAACAAAGAGTGGCCATGCAAGTGGATGGGTTAAGTGTATCTCTCCAGACCTTATGAAGATGGTAAACTGGAGTGCATACTTGCAGCCATACCCAGAATTTCAGAAATTTCCTTTAAAGATAAAAGAAACAAAAGCCGTTTTAAATTTTTGTGCCCTGCTCCTGCAGTCAGAAACACCATGAACATCAAATTGGCTCTCACACTTGTAGCTGTAAATCCAAGGAAACTCCACTAAACTCAGTAGAATTGCTTGAGGCTGATCCTCCAGTTTAAAATCAGCACCTTCTCTTCACTGGAACTGCAATGATATAGCTGGGACTTCTAGTATTCATTGGTTACATTCAACATGGTATAAACCAGACTGGACCTGATTTACTGATCTAGCTGTTACATGTTTTTCAACTATCTTTTCCTCATTGGTTTCAGAATGCTTAAGATACCCCTGCCAACAACCTAGTCTTCTCTAGGGCTAATTTAACAGCCAGACATCAGATTACAGAAATATGATCTTATACACAAAGAAGTAATTTAAAAAATGAAGTCTTAGCATCTATGATCATCACTGTTGCATCAGTGCAAAATCTAAGCTGTGTCAGAATAAATTATAAAGCTTAATAAATAGAGATTATTAAATAGATTATAAAGGCAGGTAAAGATTCCGAGGTTTTTAATCATTTGCAAAATGTGTCTGTTCCCAAGTTAACCTCCTAACCTCCAAGCCAGCATGAGCTGTTATTTTTAATACCACATACCAACATTTATTTCAACTTCAGTTCCTGTTATCATGATACCAGTTATCATAAAATGAGATCCCTGCTGAATTCAGCTTTGACTTAAGGCAATGAAATTGTAAGAGTTACTCCTATATGTGTCCTGGCTTTTCAGTACCCTGGTTCAGCAGAGAAATTGTTAACAAAACCAGAATTTGACCTCAACACACTCTCATCCAATTCTGCAAAACAAAAGAAAGAAGAAGATAGTGTTAGATTAGCAAAGATAATTAAATCTTTTTGTGTGTCTCTAAAGTAAATAGTCCAGTGTTAAAAACTTAGTGGTTAGGCTATAAATGCAAAGAAAAACCTTTGTCCTTCTAAGTCTTGGCCATTTGAGCTTTCATGCATAGATGAAAGACACCTAAGGCAACATTACTATGGTTGACAAATCCAACTAGTATAGTGGAAACCTTGGCAAACTGGAGTTCGGACCTTAGGTAACAATACTTGAATAATAACGAGCAGCACCAGCTCTGGTCAGAAATCAGGACTTTGATATTCAGGTCAGGCAGAAACCGAGTTTCTGGGGTGCTCTTTATTCTGCAGCTAACACCAGTGGATTCAGTACTCTGCTGCACTGTCAATATACTCTTAGCTACCTGGTTGGTTTTATTCAGGGCTGTAAACAATTTGCCGCATTTGAAGCCAGAAAGGAAACCTGTCAGTGGTTGTGAGGGTGTAAGGAGGAATCAGGGTTTTCTTTGGGGCTGGTTAGGATCATCTAAACATAATTTACTTGATTATTTCAATATTATAGCTTTCCTCTCTGCTTTAAAAATGTCTGTCTACAATCTGATAATACTTCCACAGTCAGCAGTGTAGAAAGAAGACCTTACACCTTTTCTTCAATAAACCTAGTCCTGGTGGATTCAAACTCTCATTGGTTTTGCTCTCAAAGTCATATTTGTAATATGGTGACAGCTGGCTCAGTGCTTTTTTATGTCAATAAAATCCAATATCTTAAAAGAGTAAGTTCTGTGAAGCCAAGACACCAATTCAGACACAGAAAACAAAGTGTGTACTAAAATCTCAGTTGGATGTTTTTTCTTTGTGAGATAACCTTTTGCTCACATCAATAATTAAAGTATACTAATATGTGGCAAGAAGTGGGCATGCTGCTGCCATGTGCAAGATAGTTTGGACCGCCAGCTGTGGAAATTGGTAAAGGCCAGGAATTTTTCAGTGTGACTAGTCCCACCTGAACTTGATGGTTTGTTGAAATTGATGGAGCACAAAGGAGACCATGGATCCCATTTCAGACTGCAGATCCCCTATGAGACCATCAGCTGTGGCATACAAATGCAGTGCCTCTTCCAGTGGCACGTGGTTCACATGCAATGACTCTCCTTACACATAAGAGCTATTTCTGGCTCTCCTGATGGCATGGGAAGACAGAAGGAACAGATCAAAACTGAACTGAGACAGTTGAAAAGAATGTCCTGACCACTGGATTAATGAGAGATTGGTCAAATGTAATATTTCTCTCTCTTTCTATCCTGCTGTTCTTCAATAGCAAAATGTACAACTTATTTGCAGATGGAAAGCTACATCATCTTGCTCATTAGCTGTCTCCACTGCCTGTCTCCCTCTGAGATTGCCCTTTCTCTGTGTTCTCTTGTCATATCCTCAAGGTCAAAAATTTGGAAGAAACATAATGTTTTTCCAGGTGTTTTTCCTAAGAAGTTTATTCTCTAAAGATGCCATTGCTAAAGAGTGCAAGATAATAGGGGTAGTTATGTGCAGGGAATGAGTATTTTGTGCAGCACACTGAGTTTTCAAATCTCTTTTTACTTCAACTTGGGACAGAGATACTGATTGATGAAAGAAAATTCTGAAATGAAACCCAGGAAATTAGTTTTAATCAATCAAAACATTTAATTTTTATTAGTCTTGCAACATGATTTTGAATTATCTCAAGATACAGTGGAGTAATAATACATGCAGTAGTAGAATATAAGCTTAATAATTTCAAAGGAGAAGTTAAACCATCTTGGTTTAAGTATGCCAAAAAATGGGTTTTGGTTTTGCCAAAATAAATTTTCAATTGGATGTTTATACTCCTAAAAACAATTTCATTTCAGAGAAACTGTATTTGCAAATGAAAGGTTCTTCCATCTTTTTTTTTCTCACCAATGTTAAACAGATGTTGCTTTCGCAGGAAAATGGAAAGAAACCAACATGCATGAAAAGTAAGTACTTAGTTTCCATTTGTTCCTGCATGTGTACATTTTATCTCTTCTTGATCTAAAGGCCATTAATGGACATATTTCCTTGAATGCTCATCATGCCTTTAATTTTTGAGCAAATGTTGAGACAAGCACAAAGCAGCTTATGTGCTTCCTGATATTGCACTCCTTCCATGAATCTGCATGTTAATCCACCAGTAAGCAATTCTGAGCTCTTTTTGTTGAACAATTAGTGCTGCAAACTGTGAGGTGTTTATTGTTATGTGCAAAACTTTCACAAAAATATTCCCTAACCCATTTTAACTATGAAGGGAATTCAAGTTGTTGATCCCAAGAGCACACGGCGCTAATCTGCTTCTTGTTTAATACACTCTTCTCCTTTCTTTATCACTTTGATTACTTCTGAAGTCTAATTTGTTATTGTTCATTATTTGTTATTGTTTTATTATTTGTTATTAATTTCTTAGTTTGCTTTTGTTATTTGTCTTTCTTCTTTGCTATTGCTTTATTTGTTTGCATTCTGTTTCTACAGTATTTTTCCTTTTGCTATTATTTTTCTTCATTGGTTGCAGTGAAATTTGATGTCTGCATATCATGTGGCTTGTTTTCACTTCATTATTTCACATGTTTGTGTTGCACAGCCACCCCTGCTCAGCCTCACAAAGTCTTCTAAAGGCAACTCTTATCAATACAGCACCACTGAACTCCACAGATAATGCTTTATTAAAATGTTACAGCGTAGCTGAAATCTTACACAGTAGGTAGTGTAAAACCATTACCAGCTTGAATATTTTTGAGGATCAAGATGATAATGATAAGAGCAATGTCCCAACAGGGGATTCGTCACTTATGACTCAATCTACAAGCCCCCTACAGGTGTGTTTTGGTAGCATTGAATGCTCACCCAAGGGTTATATGAAAGCCTGAAGCTAAGGCACATAAATAGTTCTATAAGGTCTTGTAACACAGCCTAAGCTCTCCAGTTTTTAGAGGCTTTGTGTTATTAATAAAAAGTTAATGGGAAGTAAAAATATTGCATGGGAAATGTGTGTATAAAAGCCTTACTTTCTTTGTGGTTCTCTCCTGTAAAACCACTCAGGAAATATCGTCCCATACTGTCTTTCCATTTTTAAAAGTATATATAAGGGGTCTCTCATCTCTGCTTTATCTGTGAGATATTTAGATATATAATATAAAAAGGATTTGTAAAACAATAGTGGTCCCCACGCTCTTGATTTCTTCAGTGAGAGCAAATGCAATATTATTCATTTCATAGTCTAGGATATATTTCAGATATGAAAGGCCCAAGTAAGTTAATATTTTCCTGAGCAAAGTTGTCAAGCAGACAAACACTATAAAAATGTTATATGGCCTTCCCTTCTCATCATGATAGTGTAGATCTTTGATCCTCAGATCTGTAGTTTTAAAATATTAAAGGACTGAGAGAATCTAACAATTTTAATAATATTAGTCATTTTCATGAACTGCATAATGTCCTCTACCCCAATGGTCAAGATTTTCAGGCTGATTTAGGTCTCTTTTATGAATTCAAACATAAATATGAACATTTTCAAAGGTCTGTGCTCTGCTACGAGTCTGCATTTCCCCCTAAATCTCTTAGAAAATCTGTTCAGGAATTATCTGTTGGAATGGTTAGGAGAGGGTGTTTGGGTTTTTCCCCTTATGAACCCTTACATGAACAGTTCAAGACCAATGCTTTACAATCAGATCAGTGTTATAGGAGCATAGACTTTGTTGTACCTGGTGTTCAGGGAAAAGATCCCCACAGTGAATTTAATTTGTATGAAATATCAGGATTTCTCACTGTCACTATTACCATGGATATGCAAATAACAAAGCCCTCAAGTCAAGGCTGTACTACATCACCTTAAGAAACAGAGGTTGAATGCTAGCCCTAACTGAATTCCCATGACTCTCAGTGGAGCCAAGCATTTAGCCACTGATATACAGATGGTGTCACATACCAAGGTCTGAAATAGCTCAAAAAATGTACTTTTCTACCAGGTGACTGTGTTGCACAATTCTGTACACCATAGTTAGCATAAAGGCCTTATTTAAGATACTTCAGACACTGTAAATGAGAGCGTCTGGTAAGGCCAAATCTCTAAATTCAACACAACTTTCCTCTCCAACACAAACATGAGACTTGAAGTCTGCAGCAAGAAGCTTCTGTCTTCTGTATTTTGCCTAAATGATGTAGAAATTCTCTTCATGGTAACCACAGGGAAATACACCAAATAAATGCATAATAAAAGAATAGCACTTAATATATTTCACTAGGTCTGAAGCCTAGAGAACTGTATTGATGCCTAACAAGCCTACAGTGAGATCCCACGATTTCCAGATTACACTTCTGTGACTTTCTCTATGTAATTGCTTTTGTTTCCCACTCTCTTTAATGTTAAATTCTGAAGTTCTTGCACGTGGATGAGTGCTGTGCATCCACGTTGGTGCAAAACCACTGCAAAAATGATTCTATTTACTTCAGGCTAAACAATTTTCCTTAAAAAAATGTATATGCTTACATTAAGTGGATGCCTTTGAAAACTGAGAGGAGGAGTAGCAGATATAAAACCCCTTCTTTTTCCTTCCAGTAGCATGAGGTATATTGCACAATGAATCAGTTTTTATGGATGCTGTTGACTTGCAACATTTGCTGCTTTTAAAAATTAATAGCTGAAATAATGAACATTCTCAAAAACTCTCTGAAGAGCCAGCCTGATTAATACCCTGAAATGAAAAGCACTCGACAGGTACAATATTATCAGCTGAAATTCTCTGTAGCCTGGTCAGACTACAATCTAAACTTATTCCAGTAACACAAGTTTGCATGGTTTGGTTTTAATTTTGTGGAAAATAAACAAACTTAAGTCCCATATTGTCTCTGCCTCGATATGCATACACAAACATCTATAAAATATTCCTTCCTGTAAAATTAAATGAAGTTTAATTTTGTGTAAATATTATTTTGAAGGCATAATAGCTCTGTCATCACTTGATATTAATATTGCATTTTTCTCAAAGTGATAAGAAATTCCTGGATATAAGGAAATATGCACTGCATTTTGAGCATATTCTAGATAGTGGTCCACATCCCAAAGTACTCCAACCAGGAATATCGCTTCTGAGTGCAGATGCACAGCTTCACACCAATATTTCCATTTACACCCCTTTCTGGGTCTCTGTCGTAGTTTAAGCCATAAATCATGCAGTTTGCTCACTCACTTCCCCCTCTTTCTTCCCCCCAGCTCCAGGGCAGGGATGGGGAGGAGATCCGAAAGCATGCAACTCCCACAGGTTGAGATAAGAACAGTTTAGTAACTAAGGTATAACAGAAACCACTACTGCTACCACCAATAATAATAATGACAAGAGAAATACAAGGGAA
>JAOEHX010043497.1:2370-16453 GCA_025448015.1 Bolborhynchus lineola | reverse complement strand
TTACTGAGAAAGTTCCTGAAAAGGCCAAAGTCTGCTCTCTTGAAGTCCAGGGCAGTGAGCTTACTGCATGCTCTTCTCACTGCCCTGAGGATCTCAAATTTGATCATCTCATGATTGCAGCAATTAAGGCTACCCTGGAGTGTCATATTTCCAACCAGCCTTCCCTGTTTTTGAGCACAAGGTCAAGCATGACACCTCTCCTTGTCGGCTCCTCTATTACTTGCAGAAGGAAATTGTCATCCACACAATCGAGGAACTTCCTGGATTGCTTGTGCCGGGCCGTACCATCCCTCCAACAGATATCCGGGTGGTTGAAGTCCCCCATGAGAACAAGGGCCTGAGAGCATGAGGCTGTCCCTATTCTGTTTTGCTGTGATAGTGATAAAAAAACAACTCAAATTGTAGCAGGTTTTTCTTCTTGCTTTTACTTTTGTTTTCATGGATTGTGAAATTTTTAAATTGAATTTGAATATATGTGTTTTATTGTTTCTTGATAAAAAAGAACGTAAAATTCTATTCCTTTTATAGACAAAATGTAAACAGATTTTGTTGATCACTTCTCTTCCAAAATGCTCTCCTTAAATTTCCTTGAAATGGCATGATGTGACATAGCACATCTAGCCTCCCCAGTTGAGCTTTTTAACACTGCCTTCTGTAACATGGTAGTGTTACATGCTGATGTGACAGGAAATAGAACAGGACAACTCAGAGTTTCAGAAAAGGAATTTTATCATGAGAACATTGTCTTCGCTCAAAAGCATTTAAGAAAACGCAGATCTAATCCCTTGAGTAATTTGCTCCACCTTCAATTCCGAATGCAAAATGGCTGTACTTAGTTGCAGCTAACTGGAGGTGTTTAATAGACTGTGCTTTTCTTTGAAAATAATTGTGTTCTGGAAAAAATTAACTTGGTTAACTGAAGGCAACTGAATTAGCCAAGAAATTTTCTGTAACAAGTTGGGTTTAGGCCAAATACATTTCAAACTAAGAGCTCACTAACAGTGAGACAGCTTGAGAAGCCAATCTCCACACACTATTCTGTTTTAATAGGTTGGTATATCCAACATCGTAAAGGTTATTTGTCACCCTTATGTTCAGGAAAGCACGAAACATATAAAGAACTGGATTGATGCACACATCAAAATAAGGAGTAGCAGTAATATTGGGTACTGCAGAGGCATCTTCAGATACAGGAGGATTTACATTTTCACAGTAAGTCTTCACAGTATATGATATTTTTGTCATCACCACCTATTTCATCCGTAGAGCTCATGTGGGCACACGGAGATTGAGCCTGTCTTTAAATCAAAATTAAACAAAGAAGATTTTTCTTGCTTTATGGACAGATGGCAGCTTATTACAGGTATTCTCAAATGGTTCCTTTGTGCTTATGTGGACATATGTCAATGAAAAATGAGTTTCTGTCAGGCTGGACTCTTGATTTCTTGCTGAGGAGAAGTTAAGCCCAATCTCTTTACTGATACATGAAAAGATTAATAAATTAATTTTCTTGCAGTATGGGTAGTTTTCTGCTATGATGAGCTACTAGATTAAATTAAGTAATTATGTACCATTAGACCAAATATTACGATATCGATTCAATAATCACTCATCTTTAACAGATTTATAATAAAACTCTATGGAACTACCCTCTGGCTCTTAGGATCCCAGTACAAAAAACTTGGAACAGCGGAAAGTAATTCAAACCTAACTCCATTCTCAGGTAATAGCAGTATCCTCATCTGAATTGCAAACAATTTAAAAAAACTCTTGGTAATGAAGCATAGAGTGGTATAACTTGAATTGCAAATACTCCAGAGAAGTGCTTCAGTTCTCTATAGAGATAGTGATTGCAGGCTTTGAGGGAAACCACTGCTCAGCCACAACTTGGTATTTTAAAGAGAAGCTCAAGTAAATATCCTCAAGTCTCCTCTGAGAGAGAGAACAGGATAATGGAGCAGTAGAAAATAAACACTTAGACTTCAAAAACTAATCTGACTAGCTTTCACTGATGAATTAATTTATCTGGAATTACCCATTAGAGCTTCAGTCCTACAAACTACTAAGCATTCTTTCTCTTCTCCAGCAAAGCACTTAAGCTTGTGCTTAAATATAACCATTCTTTGGGATTTGCTTGACTGGGCCAGGATACTTACTGCTTCACAGGATCAAGCACTGAACTGTCATCTGTAAATTTAGCTCTGTGCCATCTTCCCTTAAAACCCTTAAAATTACCTGCTCATTAAGTTTACACTCTGTGAAGCTGAAGTGCAAATATTTATTGGACAAAGTTATCTCTACACTGCTTGCTGAAGCCACCAATAAAATGATTCAATTTCTTATACATTATTTAACATCTGACATAATAAAATATTCTAGAATAAAAAGAAAAACCAACACCATCCCAGTCCTTCATTATACTCTGTCAATTTTTCCTTGAATTTTTTATATTTTTACTCCAACAGGGAGGTGTTGAACACCTGTGACTGGTCATATGAAATTATTCTGCTCTTAGACAAGACAAATATAACTTTAAGGAACTCAGTTTTCAGGAAACACGCAACTATGAATTTCCTGGATTAAAAATTGGTATAATTAAGAATTCTTAATTATATCAAGTATATCAGTAAGAATATTTCCAATGAGTACAATCTGTTCTTCTTAGAACAGTGAACCTTTTATGAGCCACAACTAAACTAAGTTAAAGCAAGGTCTGTAGATGGATGATACTGAAAAAGATCTCACATTTGCTGAATAATTATTTGCTATTTCCTGTAATAATATAAAAAAAAATTAAAATTAACAATGCAGAATGACATTAAAGTGAATATTTTGTGTACAAGGTGTAAATTCTTTTTATCATGAATTTATTTGAACATCATTTCTCATGAAGACATTACAAATAAATCACCTCATGGTTCATTGCAAAGATTTTGGTTTCCAATCTTAACCATTCTGATGCTATGATTCTGATAGAATGTGAGATGCGAAACATTTATGGAAGGTTAGCAATACAGAACAAAGGAAATAGTCCCTCCTCATAACCATCAACCATTTACCTTCCGGTCAGTATCTCTCCTAAAACCTATCAAAGTTGCAAGCTACAAAAATCATATCACAACCTGACCTAACATGAGTCTTAGCAGATGTAGATATGCCCAGTGGGATCTGAAAGTTATCTTCACAATTGCGGCTGTCATGATACAACCAAATACCCATTTTATACATGCTTAAGATATCTTGTAATAAATCAAAAGTATCTCTTGGGAAGCTGCCACTAGAATTTATTTCCATTTCTATCTCAGATTGCACATCTAGAGTTTGGTAGTGTCATCTTGCTTACCTTTCTTATATTAAAAAAAATTGTCAAAACCAAAATTTAATATAGTAAAAAAGATATAACAATGAAAATATAACCAATTTACTTGGAAATAAAATTTAAAAGATATTGCAAATGGAGGGACAAGAATAAAATTAATTACACTTCTGAAAGCTTTGGATATTGATTGATTTTAATTCTTTCCTGTCATGGTTTAACCCCAGCTGGCAACTAAACACCACCTGACAGGATGGGGGGAGAGAATCAGAAGGGTAAAAGTAAGAAGACTCATGGGTTGGGATAAGAACAGTTATAACTGAATAATAATAATGAAAAAAATAAAATAAGAAAAAGCAGAAATAAACTCCAAGAAGCATAAATGATGCAAATGAAAAAAAACTGCTCACCAACAACCAACCGATGCCCAGCCAGTCCCTGAGCAGTGGCCACCCCACCAACCTTCCCCCAAGTTTATATATTGAGCAAGACATAATATGGTATGGAATACTGCTTGGGTCAGTTGGGAACAGCTGTCCCGGCTGTGTTCCATCCCATCTTCTCTTTTATCCCTAGACTTCTTGCTGGCGAGGTAGTGTGAGGAGCAGAAATGCCCTTGTGTAAGCACTGCTCAGCAATAGCTAAACATCCTTGTGTTGTCAACATTATTCTCAGACCAAATCCAAAACACAGCACTGTGCCATCTACTAGGAAGAATTAACTCTCTCCCAGCCTAAAGCAGGACATTTCCTCAGATAATTATAGTCTAAATTTATTATTGAACACTCAAGCAGAAATAACTTGAAAAATTAATTTCTAAGCCTAAACTCAAGGTATTCTCATCTAAATCTAAATCAATACACTGATCAAACCAGAACTGGAAGTATTCCCTCCTTCATGATAATTAAGCACTTCTTCCTTGCTCACCAAAAACCAGAAAGCTGTTGTATGCCAAATTCAGCCTAAGAAAATGGGTCATTAACTGCAGGGGTTACAATTGCCGTTTTGAACTGTGCTGTAACATGAAATTCTTATCATCTTTGCTACAGGAAAAGGTTGAAAATATTGTACTCTCTATCAAGCAGGTAAATATCCATGGTGTTAGTTTTAATGCAGATTTTTGCATCTTCTGAAGACTAGATATCTTTATTCTAATATAGATATGATTACTGATGAATTAACATTTTTGATGCTGTGTTATATGTATCTATATATATGTGTGTGCATATATATATGTATGCAAGTGAGGAAGAAGACATACATGCAATTTCAGGTCAGGATAAATAGTCTTTACCTATTTTGAAGATAGTTAAAGAAATTCTCATTTTTCTTTTCTGAATAATTCTAGAGGACTGCTAATCAATGGAAAAGAAATGAGGTTGGCAGTTAAAATTTATTATTATTCAAAATGCCTTATTGATAACAATGCATTAATCTTTTTTAATTACAGCCAAATGCCTGTGCTTCATTCAATACAGTGCAAGATGCTGTCCAGTATTAGCTGGATGTAGAGAAAAAAAACAGCTGCAGTTTTCTCCAGTGTTTAAACATGAGCAATTCCAACTATCCTTTCCTTGTGGGTTTGTTTGGGTTTTCTTCATTTTACTTATAGCTTTCTAAGTAGAAGAGCACACCAGCAAATCATATTATTTTTGGAGTTCACTATAGAATCATAGTATCAGAATGGTTAAAGTTGAAAAGGAACTTAAGATAGAATCATCATCTAGTCCCAACACCCCTGCCATAGGCAAGGACACCTCACACTAGACCATGTCACACAAGACTCTATCCAATCTGGTCTTGAACACTCCCAGGGATGGAGCATTCACAACTTCTTTGGGGAAGCTGTTCCTGTGAGTCACCACCCTCACAGCAAATGACTGCTACAGTTGAACCTAGGACACTTCCATATATCAAACTTGAACTTCCCTTGTTTAAGTTTAAATCTGTTACCCTTTGTCCTATCACTACAGTCCTAATTAAGAAACCCTCTCTGTCATCCTTGTAGGACCCCTCAGATACTGGAAAGCTGCTATGAGGTCTCCAGCCCCAGCTTTCTCAGTCTGTCGTTGTACAGGAGATGCTCCAGTCCCCTTATCCTCATGGCCCTCCTCTGGACAAGCAAGTGCTCCATGGAGCAACAGCTCCATGTCCTTTTTATGTTGAGACACCAGAACTGTACACAGTACTCCAAGTGAGGTCTCATGAGAGCAGAGTAGAGGGGCAGTACCACCTCCTTCAACCTGGAAGAGCATCCTGTGTGCTGGTCACGCTCCTTTTCATGCAGCCCAGGATATGGTTGGCTTTCTGGGCTTTGAGCACACACTGAAGATGGCTTATGTTAAGTTTCTCATCAACTAAAACTCCCAAGTCCTTCTCTGCAGACCTGATCTGAATCACTTCTCTGCCCAACCTGTAGCTGTGTCTGGAACTGCCAAAGTATCTATTGGCAAATATACAGTGAGGTGACCCCCTTGTGGAATAGACAGTGGAAGGAAAATAGAACTCTTTTATAGAGACCTATGCCAATATTTAGGTTATCATCTTTGGGAACCAATGTTTATCAAGCACACTATCATCTTTGCGAACTAACGTTTATCCTATTTGGCAAGTGAAAATTAAGCTCTAAACTCAACCTACCTCTTCCCAAATTCACTTCCATTTTCTTAAAGTGGTAGTTCCTCTTCCTTCATTGACCAGGCTTCTTAAATGTTATCCTTCTTTTCCCATTTTCACTCTCCAGTGTTCAATGGATGAGATGGGCTTGCATTATATCCACTAAACAGTCCTGAACTTCTCCTTCTCCATAAAATCTATGAAAATTGGTGCATAAAAGTTTGGCTCTTCCTCCTGTGTGAAAAGTTAATCTGTTTCTGAGATGAAAACTTGAGTACCCAGAATCCACCTACTTTGATATTAATTTGAAAATGGAAAAGAAGTATATTTCTACCAGAAGCTACAACAAAAACTGTAAATAGTAATTGATTTAAAAGTTCTTGTCTACAATTAGAACCTTCCAAAAAGGTCACTGCTAGATGGGCAACAAAATGCCATTGCTATCCTACAAAAAACTTCTTGAGCATGACACGATCTTTAGATGTCAGCTTACACAAATTATACATTTTTTTTTTTAGAAAAGGTAGAATGAAGTAGGTGATGCATTGTGGAAATTTTAATAGTGAGGTTGGTAAATGGATGTAAGCTTCCATTCGCACTACTTGGCATTTTTATCAAAACCAGTGTCTTTATCAAGAACCTGCTTCAGCAAAGAGCAGATAAAAGCAAAATAATAGTCTGTGAATGTCCTTCCTTTACTTGGATTTCTGAGAAATTCAAGAATAGGACACAATAACTGCTTCCCAAAACAAAGAGAAAAAACACTGTAATTTCCAATGAGTTATTGAACCTTTACACTGCAAAAAAGTTTAGAGCAAAAATACAAACTACCACTTTCAGAAAGCCTGTTTTGGTGTAAATGGCTGAATGATATCTATTGCAGTGATTAGTAAAAAGGGGTTTGACTGTATTGCTTTGGCATTCTTGGGCAGCAAGCTTTTAAATAAAATGACCTCTATTTTATAAGACAAACATTACAGCGTTCTGAGTTGTCAGATTCTCTGACACTAGGAGTGACAGAAGAATAGTAAAGTAAGCCATATAAATATTCAGGAAGAGAACGTTTTCCTTAATACTTAATTTAGCTTTTTTTCCTACTAAGTCTACTTACAGATCTGCTGTCAGAGAAGCAATTTACTTGAAAGCCATGCTTCCTAATGTTCTCATTTTGATTTTGTGTTTGCAGATCAAAGAGGAAATCTACCCTTACGAAACTTTCTCAATTTATCACCTTGGTGGATTTCTCATTTATTAAATTCTTATCCATATAAGCCTTTGTAAAACTCGGTCTATAGTTAGAACCATTACATATCACGCAGAAACTACAGCTTGACTTTTTTTTTTTTTGACGTAGCATATGGTGCAACTGCTACAACAGGTCGTAGGAGCGATTCATCTAATCTTAGTGTTCTCACTATAAATTTTGTACACAGAGTACCTAGGTGTGCCTTGCTTAACTACACCTTATCATTCAGATGTCAAAGCAAACAAATATATATTAAGAAAGAGCAGAACTGTTTATTACAACAGGTTTGTAACTTTTTCCAGAAACATTCTGAGCTGGATCACGATGACATTTTCCTAATGGGAAAAAATAAAAGTAGACATGAAGGAAAATAGCAAGGCAGAGGGAATCACCAAAAAAAAAAAGGAAAGACAGTAAAAATGATTGTGTTTGTTTGCCTCTATTTCAAGACAGGTAACCTTCTATTTCCCAGGAGGAGCAAACTCTTAAACTTCCATTTGAGAAGCATTTAAAATGTCTAATTTTGGTGACATAAACATGACTTATCCACTTCTTTATGCTTGTAGCTTTTTGGATCTCTGTGAGGTTTTTCCTTCTACATATGGATTTTCTTTCTTTCCTTTTTTTTTTTTTTTTTTTTTTTTTTATTCCCTCATACAGCAGCAAAGATTTTTCCTTAATGGAAAGAATCAAAAGTTTTAAACCAGGAATTACAGGAACGTGGATTGTGGGAAAATGGTAAGTAGCAGCCATATATCACTTCCTTGACAGGAAAGGAGTATGTTCTTCCACATCCTTGAAGGTATGATATTAACTAGATTGGCCTATCCTAGAAGGATAATTTCTAGTTTATTTAAATTGGTTACTCTATTTGATAGTGAGAAAAAGGGGCAGCATTTGCTTGACAGTTTGGATTATTAATTTCTGGTTAATTTAATTAGAGTATTTTTTGCAACCAATAGAGGGCTAGACAGACCAAATGATACAGTGAACATGGGCACACCCTAAATGGCCTGGAAATGCAACTTTCTACTTTGATAGTAAGTCTTAAGGAAAATGCAATCATAGTTTTCATTAATCAGATTGACTAGGGTATGTGCAATAGTTATACTGGAAATGTAGCATACAATATGTAAAAGCACAGGAAGAATACAACTTCTGAAATAACAGTGTACTATCTTTTAAAGAATGGCCTCAAACCAGTGAGAGCATATCTTATTTGATTTTTAATTACTCTCCACCCAGAAACACAATTTCCTCTTGAGTGATAAAATTTCCAGCAAAACACTCTCTTATCTGCTACCACTTACTTGTCCTGCTTTGAAATTTGCTTTTGCAAGATGCATTGACCACACTGTCTCAGCTGCTGGCGATTTTTTTCACCTGTCCTGGGTTCAGTAGTAGCAGTGATTTTTTCTCCTTAGCTGATGCAGTGCTGTGGTTTTGACTTTCAGCCTGGGAACAGTGCTGGTAGCACAGATGTTTGTAGCTGCTCCTCAGCAATGTTTAGTCTGACCAAGGACTTTCTGAGCCTTATGCTCTGCCAGGGAGGAGGGGAAGCTGGGAGGAAGCAGACACAGGACACCTGACCCAAACCGGCCAAAGAGGTATTCCATACCACAGCATGTCATGTCCAGTATATAAACTGGGGGCAGTTACCCGGAAGGGTTAGCTCACTGCTCAGTAGGGCTGGGTATCGGTTGGTGAGTGGTGAGTGGTCATATTTTCTTCCCTTGATATTTCCCTTATCATTATTATAATTGGTGGTAGCAGCAGTGGTTTGTGTTATACCTTAGTTACTGGGCTGTTCTTATCTCAACCCATGGGAGTTACATTCTTTTTAGGCTCCTCCCCATCCCTCTGGGTGCGGGGGGATTAAGATGGGGGGAGTGAGGGAGCGGCTGCGTGGTTCTGGACTGCTGGCTGAGTTTAAGCTACATCATCCTAATGTTTGCAGTAGGTGTGAAACCCTTTGAGACATGAAGAATATTGTAGGGACCAAGGTAGTTGTATCTCATTCTAATGAAGTGCAATACAGTGGCAATCTCAAAATATATTAATATTTTAAAATACACTAAACACAGTTCTAGTGGTAATGAACTTCTAACTACTGCAAAGACATTCCATGAGGAAAAAAAGATCCCATGGTGGTTTCTAATCCCACTGAAACAAAGAAAGGCTTTCAGAAAGAAGTTGATTCCTGATGATACAATGAAGGATAGTATTCCACTGGCCAGCTAAAGGAAGGGACATGTATCTTTAGACCTTGTTACTCTCAGGGAACCTCACTGTTCACTTGCATTCTGTCTGATAAAAGAAAGACAAGCATGAAAAATTACAGTGAAATATTTAGAGTCACTATATTAGTAATGCATGCAACTTCCAGAATACTACAGATAAGGGCAGATAAAGGCTAGAAATATGCAACAAGAATAAAGATAAGGAGGAAAGAAAAACAAGTGTGACTCAAGCAATAACTGATGACTATTCCTTCTCACCTCAATACATTTCTACAAAAAATGCATCAGATGAGAGTCCTCTGGATAAATACTACATTTAAATAAAAATTTTCAAATACAAATACCTGACTTACAATCCATAATAATAATAGCAATGTAATATTCAAGGAGAATATAATAATTGAATTTAAATTTGTATATTTGCAAACAAAATCCAAAAATACATAGGAATAAAACCAGAAAGGCTGAGACACAAAGAACTTCAATTAGTAAGGAACACAAAGGCAACAATAAAAGGTTCTATAAACACACTATAAATAAGAGGAAAAGAAAGGGAAGAATAATTCCATTATCAAATTGAAAGAGAGCAAATAATACATGACACAGAAAGAGCTGAAATGTTCAGTGCCTTCCAGTTTCTTTGCTCATTATCAAAACATTAAATTGTGACTAGCTACTTGAGTTTATCCGGAAGATAGGAACACAGTCCAAATAATAAGAAAAATATATTGTTAAACTGTCTGAATTTTTAGGGCCTTATGAAATTCACATTTGAATGCTTTTCTGAAGCAATCTCTAAGTCTTTACTGTCATCCCCAAGGACCAAAGGAAGGCAAATGTAGTAACTATCTCTAGTAGAGGGGGAAACAAGAGTGAAAAACCACAAAAAATATCCTCCTTTTCACCTCTAGAAAGAATTTGTGAAAGAGTTCTTTCTTTGACAGAATATAGTAAGTATATTTGCTTGGATATTTGGATTTTGCCACACTTTTTGTATTATTAAAATGGCTTGGCTCCTAAGCAAGCTAAGCAAATACTTGTCTAGAAGCAGCTTACATCAATGGTGTTTTTACATGAAATTGACTGGTTCATGTACAACAAATTTGAATAGTAGCTCTCAAAAAGAATTATCAATATGCCTCTGTCAAACAGGAAGAAATCTTTTCCAGATAGGGTTTATTGAAGGCCAAGTTCCACTTAATAGTTTCAACAGTTTGGATGACAGAGTGACATTTTTTGTAGGAAACTGCAAAGAACAAGGTTTGCCAGCTCTCTGGAGAATATAATCATAAATCAAAATGATCTTGGCTAATTGGAGAGAAAGCAAGAAATTGACAAGAGCAAATTAAATGAAAGCATGAGCAAAGATCTACAGTTCAAAGAGAGTATTTAAATGCACTTGTACAAAATGAGACCTGTAGAGGAGTACAGAAAAGAATATAAGGGTTAGAATGTCTTTGAAATTAAATATGAGTCAGGTACATGCTTCCATTACAAAAACATTACATTAGGCAGTGCAGATCACAGCTTCAGCAACAGATACAACCTGTGTAGGACATAGCAAATAATTATTCTTTTCTACCAATTACAATGAAACTGGAGATAAATTGACATAGATTAATTAATATAGATTAGTTTTTAGGAAAAACTTAAAACTTAATTTTTAGGAAAAAAACAGGGGAAGTTTAGGCTGGATATGAGGAAGAAATTCATTACTGTAAGGGTGCTGAGGCACTGGAATGGGTTGCCCAGGGAAGCTGTGAACACTTTATTGCTGGTGGTGTTGAAGACCAGGTTGGACAGATCCTCAGGTGGCATGGTTTAGTGGGAGGTGTCCCTGCCCATGGCAGGTGGGTTGGAACTAGATGATCTTAAGGTCCTTTCCAACCATAACTATTCTATGATTCGATGATTCTAAAAAAATAAAACCTCCTATTTAATTGCTTAGATGACAAAACACTAGACCAGCCTAACTTAGGCTACTATGAAACCTCCCTCATTTTTGCTATTTAATTGCATTTTAAGAGAAGAAAGAAGAAAATAATAGGTTTATTCTGCTGTTTGGTTGCACATGTTGTATATATTGCTTTTAAACAATTAGTTTCTCATGGTAATCAAGGCATAAACTTTCAATGGATACCAAAATAGATGGATTTTATAATGTATCCACTATGAGCTTAAGTGAAATGCTTTTCAGGCATACCTATTTCTTTAGGTTACTCAGGCCTCCTATATGAGCATATAGCCTTTATTTACCGCCAAGCTTTCTTACCATTCCTATGACACTTGATAGTTTTGATTCTTTCAGAATTGCACCTGCTTAAGAGATACATTAAAAAAAATTTATATATCCTACATATATATAAACCTACATAACATTCTCTATGCAGTTCTTTGTGTTTTCATGGCTTTACAAAAGTGAAAATTTTATTAGCAATTTTAATGAAGTTTATTGACTAAATGAAGAAAGCTTTTAAACAGTAGCTAAATGTAACTAAATGACTTGTCAGCTTAGTACTGTAGCAATACAGCAGCTGTGTAGAGCTTTGGATGGTATTGAATAACAGAGCTTTGTAATGCTCCTAGATGTCGACCTTACATCCAGTTCCTCAGGGTTCTGTATAACAATATTAAAGATGAAATGCTGTACCAGTGTACCTTTTCATGTCAGAAGTAAGCATCTCACTCTTCCAAAGATTTCATCAGAAATTCACCTATCTGGAGAATGGCAGCTAATAAAAGGAGTTTGACTTTTTTCCCCCAATTCTTTCAATTTCTGGAAGTTAGTGAATGCTTGCAATATTGGAGTGCTCTGCTAGAAGAGATCCTTAACTAGCACTTAACTGTAGTGTAAATTACAGCATAAGCAATAGTTATTCAAATAGTGTATCATTAAATACACTATTGTGAACTTACAAGTGCAGAAACATTTTGTACCCCTTTAATTATAGTCTGTATTTACAGTGGTGTGGAACCCTGAAGGCCAGAAAGGTGTTAATTCTGCTCTGAAATATGTAATGTGACTTGTATATTTTATTTGTCCTGTAGCAATTCCAAAGTTATATTTGTGGATATTGGTAATTACTCTTTTAATTATTATTATTTTTAATAAAAAATTAAAAGCTCAATTTGAAATTCTATTTTGAAATACAAAATTTTACTTCAGAGTCAAGTAAGAGTTTTAATGATTTTAAATTGAAAGGGAAGCTAAAGAAAAGTACTACATGAACAGGCTTTTTTAATACAAAGATATTATTTCACATTTCATTTGAAAACTGTGATAAGAAAACACTTTGACTTTTAAATTAAGACCAGTTTGTTTATTTTCATACTAGGGTTTTACAAACCAGAGACAAATATAATAAGTACTATACATTGAATGTCATGGGTAAATTAAAGATTGAGGTAACTC
This sequence comes from Bolborhynchus lineola, assembly GCA_025448015.1. Taxonomy (NCBI): domain Eukaryota; kingdom Metazoa; phylum Chordata; class Aves; order Psittaciformes; family Psittacidae; genus Bolborhynchus; species Bolborhynchus lineola. The sequence continues at coordinate 3,623 of JAOEHX010043497.1, read as the reverse complement.
AACTTTAGGTGATAAAAGTTGGTATCCAGGTGAAGAAACCCATATACTGGCATCATTTTTTTCTCTGCAGTCCAATAGCAATCTCTATCAGAATCTGTATTCAGAGGCAAAGTAATAGGCCTCACCACACTACTTCTCTGTGTGTCTGATAGTGTGCTATTAGGAAAGATGTTTTTCACAGAAGTTATACGCTACTAATTAATCATTAAAATATATGGATACTTTCAACTGCAATATCCCAAGTTATTTAATTATTAGCTAGTTGTGAAATCTCAATGCATCCATTTAAATTTGAACTGTTATTTATCTAGCATGCAATCATAGCTGTATCCAGTCTAAATTAAAAATGCATTGAAATGCACAGAAGACACTTTATTTAAAGTGTTACCAAATATGTTACAGGACGTAAAGCTGTGTAATTACTTAAGGGATCATATTTATAGCATTAGAGTATCCCAAGCATTAAATGGCTTTTGTAGTTGATTAAATGTTGAAGTGATGCTGAGGTAAGTCTGCCAGTGCTGACAATGTGCAACCCATACATTTTCTCCCAGTCTCTGAAGTGCTGTGCTGGCTTCCTTTAGGGCTGTCTGATACTATCACTTGAAATATCAATGAATGATAGAGATTAGTGTTTACTTGTAATGTGCAGAGGATTCAGAGAGAAGTGTGAGAGATTAAGGAGCACATAATGGAAGGGTAGAAATCAGGAAGAAACAGCATCATGGAGGTGGAGAATTGATGTACAGTGCTTGAAAGAGAAAGCCAAGAGTGAAAGAAAGTAGACATGTACATGAACACAATGCAGTAGCGGTAGCACCCTCAGTGGGAACATGATTCTGGCTCCCACACACAACATAGCTGAATAAAATAAATTACTAGCCATATCTGCAGATTTGGCAATAGGGGTATGTATGGTCAAGGGAAACAGAAAGACTCATCAGAGAACATGCAAAAACTCAGAACACATTATCAGTGGTCAGCAACCACTGACTGGACAACTTTTTAGCAGGACCTGTTGTTGTAGGATGAGTAATAATGGTTTTAAACTAAAAGAGCAGAGATTCAGGCTGTACGTGAGGAAGAAGTTCTTTACAGTGAGGGTGGTAAAATACAGGTTGTCCAGAGAGGTGATGGATGCATCACCCTTGAAGACATTCAAGGCCAGGCTGGATATGATTCTGGGCAGCCTGACCTAGATGGTGTCCCTGCTCATTGCCAGGAGGTTAGACTAGATGACTTTGACGGTCTCT
>JAOEHX010043496.1:25426-36832 GCA_025448015.1 Bolborhynchus lineola | reverse complement strand
ACAGTCCCTAATGAAGAGTCCCTCTCCAGCATCCCTATAGGCCCCCTTCAGATACTGGAAGGCTGCTATGAGGTCTCTACGCAACCTTCTCTTCTCCAGGCTGAACAGCCCAAACTTTCTCATCCTATCTTCATATGGGAGGTGCTCCAATCTTCTGATCATCCTCGTGGCCCTCCTCTGGACTTACTCCAACAGTTGCATGTCCTTTTTATGTTGAAGACACTGGAACTGCGCACAGTTCTCCGAGTGAGGTCTCATGAGAGCAGAGTAGAGGGGCAGCATCACCTCCCTCAACCTGCTGGTCATGCTCCTTTTGATGCAGCCCAGGATACTGTTGGCTTTATGATTCAATCCATACAAGTGCAATAAAAGACATTAAACATCTAATACATACTTTGTCATATATTTCTTATGACAATTCTTTTTAAAATGCATTCTAAGAAGTGTCTGATAAAGAATCTTGAATGATGGCTGAATGGGGATTCACAAGTATACTTGCACAGGTGAAATACTTTAAGGTTTCCTTAGCATGCTGGCAAGGACATAAAAAAAAAAATTGTGAGGAAAGAGGCAAACAAGTTAAATTTTTAACAGAAGTAGTAATCCCTAGAGAGAAGAAATGGTGAAGGATAAAGAGCTTAGTCTGGAACAGAAATTTTTCTTCACACGTGGGCTGCAAATTGAATTTAATATAAGCTTGTAAGTATGAAGTGTTTTCTGTTTGTAACATTGACCAATGTATTTAGAAGAGGCTGCTATTCATGTAAGATAGGTTTTAATCAAATTGGTTTAAAATGAACAAATAGCTAAGTCTCTGGAAATCTAGATTCACTTAGGGGTGTCATAACAAAGTTTAAGCAATTAATTCCATTAAAAGATGATTTAAAATAATTTAGGCATAAGGAATTCTAACATTTTGCAGAGAAGGAAAAGCTTTCTGAAGAAATTTGCTTGTAGGCTGCCTGGAACATTTTGGTCATGTAAAAAAACCTAGTAATTAGCTCAAATTTTTCATAATTTTCTGTTGCAACTTTCTGTGTTCCTTTGGTTAGGGAGACAAAAATAGCTGTATCTGCTACTTCAGTCAAGGATGTTCCCTTTCCTAAGATATGCATTCCTAGAATCATTTTCACCCCTCAGAGAGGGGAGCCTTACCACCCCTACAGCAGTCTTCTGCACTGTCAGATTTCTTGTTCAAGGCCTGGATCAGCTTAATAGAGTTTGAATCCTCCTTGGACTGATACAGTTCTTCATAAGTGTGTCTAAAGCACTTTCCAGACAGCTGGCAGAATTTTGCTCTTCAAAAAATAGAAAAACTAATCCAACTTAAGGGCCTAAGGGAAAAAGAATTAAATTAGGAAGTGTGTGTGTGTGTGTGTGTGTGTGTGTGTGTGTGTGTGTGTGTGTGTGTGAAGTATAGTCTGAAGCTAATTTTAATGTATCCAAATAGCTTTTGAATTCTTGCTGGACTAGAAATCCCAGTCTCTTCACACCTCAGTAAATGATAGTTATGTAGGGTAAAATCTCTGCCACACTAATAACTATGGGATCTATAAGAAAGAACTTCTAGGAAATTGTAGGGAATTCAAATGCTCCTGACCATATACCTCACTCTAAGGCCTCTTGTAAACTTTTCAGGCAGAATCACATCATTCTTGGATTTGTAAAGTCATGAACACTGTTGTGACATGGCCTGTGTGATCTCCAGTGTATTTCAATTCAGAATGAACAAAGTTACTAGATCCTCACATTTTATAAGTGTAATTTCATATCATGCAATTTTCCTGTTGCAGTTTTAATTATGATAGCATTAGTTTATTACTACTATTAGCTTTTAACATCTGACTTAAGTTGTTTTGAGGAGCCTAACACTGTTTGACTTACTGGGAGCAGGAAACACTCTCAGAACACACTTGGAACATTGAGAAAGGAAGATTTTCCTCCATGCCTTCTCCATGTATTTATATAATCTTTAATCTCTGTTTCTCTAGATATCAATATCTACCTGTATGACTATGGATATGAGAGATACTCACCATATACAGAATTTTCATATACATACCTTTACATGCACTCACTTGTAGTATATAGACTTAGTAGTTCTACTCTGGGCATCAGAAATAGCTCTGCTCAGCAAGTTACAGGGAAGAAAGATGTGATTTTCTAGTCTGTAACAGTCAACAGGTGGCTTCCCATTTTGCAGAGGAGGAAAGACCTAAACTGGACTGTGCTCAATCTAAACTTTTAGTTTCTACATTTACAGGTCTGACTTTGACTTTGCTTTTCCTCAGGCATGGTTCTGCAGTTTTACAGTAATACTTAGTTGCATATGTCTGTGGAAGGGGGAGGATGAAAAGTCCTGTCTGTTTGTTTAACCTCTAACTGCAGTACTGACTTTAATATATTTGTATTGTGCACATGGAGCATTACAATTGACTCTCTTCCCTAGATTTCTAACTAAGTGGAGCATGTGGAGAATTGCCTTCAATTGTCACTGCACACAGAGATCCTGAATTGCTTGGCTTTTATTTAAAGGTAGAATAGAATAAATGAGTGCTTCAGCTGACACGTAACATTATACACATTAGCTCATAAAGTAAATGTTACTTAAAAGAGTTCATCTTATTTTTCATGAAGTACTGCTGGGCTTTCACAATCCTTACACTGGCACTGTAAACTTGAATGCCTTTTGTCATAGTTGTATCCTTTTATAGTCACATGAGTATTGTTTTTAGTTAAGCCAAATATTTTAATATTAAGTTACTGTATGGGAAGATGGGACTTGTATTTTATTTCTGTACTTCATTGAAGGAAACAGATTATGAAATTCACTGTGGCCGTGCAGAGCTCTAAGAGCTTAATTGCAGAAGTTTGAGAGTTTAGCTTGTCTCTTTCTGAGCAGCTTTCACTTCTGCATGGGAAACTCTTCTGGTACTTACAAGGCCAACTGTTCCTTTTCAGGCCACCTTAGAGTTCTCTCTTTTATGTAGCTATGTCATATGCAGATTAGTGTTGCCTTTCATCTTTTCCAAAGTCTCTGTGGCTTTCCTTGTGCAGTGCTGTTTTGGCCTCCTTTCTCTGACACACCTTTCCATGTTCACTAACTTGTTCAATTAGTTTCCTGTCCATCTGGCCTTTGGACACCTAACATACCTGTTTGCTACCTTCATGTTTTTCCTAGGCAAGTGAATTTTTCCATTTCTCTATTGTCTCTGCACTTGCCTTGAGATCTAATTGTTGCTAGGTTTGTTCCCCCTACAGCCTTTCTCAGATCAAAGTGGAGAAAATGAAAAACCCTTTGGCTAATTTAGGAGCAAGGGAGTTGAACTTGTTTTTCTTCTCATATACCCACTGGATGATCGTACTCTCAGCTCATACCTTTTCTTTGCTAAAAATAAGCCTGTTCTTTATACAGCTGGAATATTCACTGTAGTATGCTTGGACATACAGTTCTTCATTAAGTGTCCTTATGGAGACCCATTTGGCTGTATCTCTTCTGTAAGTGCACTGAATCATGTTTGAATTACTTTCTTGAAAGAACGAAGAGAGGGTGAACTTGCATGTAATTTGTGAATTTGATACGGTAAATTGCAACTTTTTATGCTTTTTATCTTCCACAATATCATAATTTTTAACATGGCTTAGCATTTTCTTTATAAGAAGACTTGCAGCTTCTTGACTTATGCTATTATAGACGTGCTTTAGCTTTATTGCTGGCTCGTGCTTTCATCTTTTGTGCAAGATTTAAGAAAAGCTAAAGTATGTAGGGAAAAGCATACAGTAAAGAGTGGAAAGGTTATTTGCATGGGACTGTAGTATCTATTCTGACTGTACTGTTTGCCTTCTATCTCAGGCAGTCTCTGTTAATGAGGAAACTTAAATTTCCAGTGGTATGGTTTTCTGTCACTTTAAACAGTAGAATTAAATACTAGCAGTAGTGATTTTCCTGATCTTTTCGTTATTCAGTTTTTGCACTCGGTAATACCAAGAAATACAAATGGAACAACTAATTCATGTGGTTTTAAAGCTAAATTGGCTGTGTTCTTGTATCTCCAGTTTGACCTGATAACTGCAAAAGAATTGTGTATTGGTCAACATTTTCCATTGAATATGAAAAGTGCAATGAATCAAGCTGATCATAGTTGACAGCTGGCTTGATCTTGCAGCGATTAGGTCTTTTACTGCTGGCAAAATCCACTAGCCTTTTCCGTTAGCTGATTGTTGATGAATGCAGAGACACAGCTTTTCATATTGATAAAGACTTTGGGGAAGCCTTTACTTCATATAGAGTAAGATTTTAAAATATCCTACCTCCTGTTGATTTCACTGAGACAAAAAGACGTGCACAAACTCATACGACGTTTACAATTGTTTGCTACAAACAAGCCAAATCAAGAGTTAGAACTATTGCAGCCAGAAAGTAACAGAAACATGGAGTTGAAGCATGTTGAAGCAATGCAAATGTTTGCAGCTGATGGGCAGTGCTGCAAAATAAAGACGTGCTCTCTTAGAATTACATGGGAAAATAGCAAACAGGTAATTAATTCTCAAATTTAGTAGTGGACATATTATTTAAATACTGTGTAGCTTTTGCATTTTTAATAATTGTGGGGTTTGTTGTCACATGAATGGAATGCAGACTAGTTTGGGTTTTGTAATGCCTTATCTCTGAATTGGAATCCTAAACCAATCAGATTTAGTTAAGTGCATTTGCTGTAATTCTTAAGTTTTAAGACCTTACCGAAATCTTGTTACTTCAAAATGTCATAGTCAACTTTTGCTTTTAACTCCTCTGGTTTTCTGGGAAGTGCAAGTCATACACTAAGTTTCATAACATCTTTCAATTACAAGGTATTTTTTTCAGTACTTTTGTACTGGAACATTTTGCAATTTGTTTTATTCTGTTGTTCTTATATGATACATGCCCACAGAAAAACTTCATATTGAAACAATTACTTCTAAGCAGAATAAATAATTACTTTATCTTAATCATACTTAGCAATTCTATCAGAATGTTACTCTTCTATAAGATCCAGAAAAACAGTTAGAAGACTATTTTTAAAGGGACTTAGTGTGTTTCAACATGTACTGTAACATGTCTTTTAAAATCGCTCTGAGTAAAAGGATCGGTATTGTAAACAGATCTGAAGTTTAGTGCACCACTGATCTCTCGTTTCTATAAGAATGCATAATTTCAGATAATTCACTTTTGTTAGGAAATGACGTTGATATTTTGATCAATTTCAGCTACTGAGTGTTCTAGCTGATACTGAAGTTAATATAAAGATGCTTAAGATTTCTGTGGCTGTTTAATAGTGTCTGCAAGCACAAGGAAGAAAGTATTTTAAATAAATGAGTTCCAGATACTACTTTCCTATGTGGCAGAAGTGAATTATAAGCAGTTCATTTCGTATGTAGCAGATGTTCAATATATACTTAAATCCATTTCTAATTTTGAAAATCTATTTTACTGTTGTTCTAATTTTTGTTCTGCCTGTTCTTAGCTATTCTGTGCAAAAGAGAGGACAGTCTCCCATGTGAGATTTGTACAAAAGCAATATGGGAACAGGAAATCTAGAGTCTGTGGCTTACACTACATAGACTTAATAATAACAACCTGATATAGAGTGACTTCTGTTAGCATCAACGAATTGGACGAATTGTTAACAAGGTGGTATAATTCATTAGAGATATCAAGATTTTATCTAATACAGATGTGAAATGTATGATGTGAGATTTTTCAGCAAATTGTGATACAATTGAAGTATGTTTATTCTAAGAAACTGTTAATGCATTTATTTGCACAAATAGAATAATGTTTTCATTATACATTTCTGACTGAAGTTGCCAGATTCCATTTGTAACGTTAATTTCAAGATTATTTTATTATAAGGAGAAAGCACATACTAGGTATATTTTTCTTTAATTCCCAATATTCAGGCTGCCTTTTCTGGGTTTAATTAGCTTGTTCATTTCCAGTAAGCTAAAAAAGGCATGTGCTATTGTCATTGGATTCTTTAAAATGGATTTCTGCTATCGGCATATTTCTGACCCAGTTAAAAAAAATGCAAGGCAGAGCTGAGGGTAAAGCCATTAAACTGGAAATAATGTCATCCATGTTGAGTTCAGCAAAACATAGTTTGAACAGAAACAGATATATTGTCTTTTGTCTCTAATGTTATGTATGAGTTTTCACACAGGACTTTCAAATTGTCTTCATTTGTCATGGCACTTGGATCAGGTTTAATGGAAAATGTGGAGAAAGTCTGTTAGACATCATAAATTACATGATACACCGGGTCAGCATGTTTCAGAAATGTAAGGAGATCAGAATCAGTAATCTCCAGCAGATGCTCCATCGTGTGCCTCTCATAGTCCTGACATGGCACAAGGAGGCCACATGCATTTCATATAAAACCTATTTGATACAGAACTGATATAATCTCCCATATCTTCCATCTGTGATGGAAGCTTTCCCCGTCACTACTGTTGTGCTGAGGACAGATGTTCAAAATGTGTGATGGCTGTTCTTACCAGCAACCTCTAGAGCTTTGTTGCCAACTGGACTAGTTAAAGCATTCCCTAAACTATGTTACCTTGAATGAGGCTTAAGGCAGAAAAGTTAGAAGTGACTGATGGACTTGTGCTGCTCATGTCCACCTTAGCATGTGAGAATTTGGAAATCTTTTTGCTAGATTCAGTATGCAATGCAAAGCTGTTCCCTTTCTTTCTGCTCTGGCAGTTCAGTAGCTGCGCAGAGCTGTAGCTCTTCCTTCGCTGTAAATGCAGCACAGAGGAGAAGAATGCAGGGATGGCCCACTGAACTCCCTGGCTTGGGGAGGCTGAGAATTGTCAGAGACCTGATCCTAGTCTGGAATTCAGTGGCTGGAGAGTGTTCCAGTCTAGCCACGTTCATGCTTCATTCTGGGAAAATGCTCATTTAAGTAATAAATTACTGCCTTTGTCCATGTACTCATATATCTAGTCCCAGACCTGTCAGTTCTGTGTTTGTCATGTAGCGATACAGATTTCTGGGATTTGACAGCTGTACAAAGGTAAATTTCTAGTCTGGATGTAAGATTTTTATTCCCTTATTTGCCCTAGGAAGGAGCAGTAACTTAGAACTGCTATAGATTGTGGAAAACTGAGTCTTTGAGTATATGCAGTAAACCAAAGAGTGTTTACTTTGCATTTCTATGTAGGCATTTTAAGCCTTCTCAGGAGTAACTTGTAGGACTTTTCTGGCCTTTGCTGTTTCTCCTGTTAGGCCAGTAAAGATGATGTTTTCTTTTTGCCGTGGCAAAATTGCATGCATTGTTAATAAATCCCACATGGGGGGTATAAATTCTTTAGACCATGAACCTGAAGGACTCTTCTTGGATTTCTCTCTCGTGCCTCTAATTCAGCACCCGTCTTGTCCTCAGGCCATGTTTTTTGGGGGTGATTACACGCTTGTTGATTGCATTTTACTTGGATTATGTTGGACTTCAAAAATTGCTGGTTTGACCTAAAATCATCTCTGAGTGTGACAAGAGCGAAGGGTGGACTAAAGTACTAAAAGAAAAGTAGTAAAAGAGGGAATAAGGATAGAAGGGATGGAGGTGACTGATTGGAAAAAGACTAGAAAATGTGAATTCATTCATTTTACAGTTGGAGCTTGGCCAGTTCAGGAAGTTTGAGGTACTTCAACTTATACTTCCTAGTTCAGGGTGTTGGGAGGAGAACTGAAGAAGAGTTGTGTGGGAGACAGGAGTGAGCACCTATCTTAAAAAGAGGGAAGGAATAGATAAGAGAAGTTAATGACATGGTGGCTCTTGCAAACCTTGAAAAAGATCTGAAGAGATAGCATGCAGGAAATGATTGGTAAAGTCTTGTACTGCTCCAGTTTTCTTCTTCCATTAATTGGTCACATTATACTTTACACTGGGTATTTGAGTGGCTAGGCATTGCTGAACATAAACATGAGATTGCTCATCATTAGGTGGCCTGTAAAGCTTATGAATATTTGTTGTTTTCCTTTAAAGCTCCTATTTCTTATATAATTTCTTATTTCTTATATTTTCTTATTTGTGTAAATATTTCATTATTAGTTTCAAAATAACTCTATGTTCTTACTAGTGCAAATTTATAAAATGATCAAAAATAAGTATCTTCATTGCTTAGACATTGAGGCAAAGAAATGCATAAAATCCAACCACATCCTAATTATCATCTTTTATTTCAAAAGGTCAGTATCATGTGTTTTTTCATTTTAATATTGACATAATTAGATTCCTCTTTAAAGATAGTTTTCCAATGGGAGTAAAGGCAGAAAAACCCCACAGGAATGTGCCCTTGTCATGGGTTCACGACAGCCCTTAATGCTTACATGTCCTTACAACAGTACTCTGTCAAATGAATAGTTTGAGTTTGGATACGATTTTTCATTTGTGGGTTTCCAATAAGTAAACCATTTCATAATAGCTTAGAAGTATGCAGACTGAGGAGTTTGTGATGATTGACAGAAGAGCATAGTGTGAGGGTAGAAAGAAAGGAAGGAGGTACAAGAAAATGAATTTTCAGAGTGACAAGACTAATGTGTTAAAGGAGGTTCCTTTTGTTAATTAAATGCCTAAGGTATGACTTGTTTTGAGGCTGCTTGCAAACTGGTTCCCAAACTATTTAATTACTACTGTACCATTCATCTTGCCAGTCTCAAAATATTAATCATCAAATGGTAAAAATATTAGCTTGTAGTAGGAGGCTGATGCCAGAAGCTGAAACTCCAGTTCATTACAAATTCTGTTTCTCATCACAACCTTTTAAAGTGCATGCTAAACAAAATAAATACATTTTTATAAGATTCTTGTTGATATTAAGAAATCAGAAAATATAGATGTAAAGTATTCTTGTCTGTATGAGACATACATAATACTTCCTTAGTGCCTAATAATGCAGTGTTTGCTCCATAGCATCTCATTTAGGAGGTCATCTCTGTGTAAATGCTTCTGTGAATCAATGAGAAGAAATTTACAATTCAGCAGAACTGTCTGCTTTGATGTATCACCATGTAGCAAATGAATCTGTGGAATCTGAAGGAGTAGATATTTGTAGTGGCTTTTTAGTACCTCCTTCAGAAGGCAGTTCTGTCAGAGGGAGTTTTTTCTTGCTGCTGGAGGAAGGAGGAGATATGAACTTTAAATGTGATAGGCTTGTGTTTGTTACGAGAGGTGAGTGACTTCGTAGATGAAATTGTTAATAACTATGATGAACAGTGTAAACTTAAGAATCTGAGAAACCAACAACCTCATTAAAGAGCTGAGAAAATGCAGTGCTCTCTTTACCTTGCATAACCTGAGGTTCTGGAAAAGGACTGGGACTGACTTCCTTCATTGGTGGCATTCATGTACAGATTATTACAAGCAGACTTAAGGAATATAAAATGCTCTGATTGAATTGATTCAAGTAAATTGTGGCAAGAGAAAGATTCAGCGTTTTTCATGCTGTTTCAAAAATTATGCTGTCCTGTTCTGGAGACCTGAAATCAGCAACAGTCTATCTGAAAACAATTGATTTGATGTCGAAGAGGAATTCTGCTTGGTCTGGTCACTGCTTTTGCCATGTGGATGAAAAAGAAGAAACTGCGAGTGAAGTTGCAGGTCTAAAACTTTGCTTCCTCAGCTGCCTCTTCTTTTCTTTCCTAAGTATAGTGTAGTTATTTTAAGTGAAAGGGACACTTGCTGGTATTCAGTGAGGTAAATGTTAAAGGATTTCTCATAGAGCATTTATATTTAAATGGTTAATTATCAGTGTTCCCATGTTCTTGTGTTCTGCCATGTATAAAAGGTTTTTAGACTTTATGCTTTCTGAATAGAACATTTTACAGTAGTTAATAACTTCTTCAAGGAGAAGCTAATATTTGCATTCATCTTTTAATTAATCTTCTGTATTTTACATAATATAAAATAATTCAGTACTTTTTCCAGGCATTATGAGATATGCTTATTTAAAGAAGTAAAAATTCTGAGCTTTTGAATCAAACTGTGTTGTGTTTTTTTGTTTCTTGTGCTTTTACAAAACAATTTCTTACTATTGTTGTGCATTTCAAGATATGTTTTTCACTTAGAAAATCCATACTTTTCACTTTGTCAAATGGCTTTTTTTACTTTGAAATATGCACAGCTGCTATACAGATGCTACTTTTTGAGTCTGGATATATTTTTAACAAGACTTCTTAGCAAAATAAAACATCTTTATTTTTGGACAGTGTTATGCCAAAAATTGCTACTGGAAATAGAATGAACTATCAATGTTGTTAAATTGATGATGAAAGCAGGAAGAAGAGAAGCATCAGACTATGCAAAGTCTTCCCAATGCAATTTGTGTATTTTTGAAACAGAGCATATATGTATTGAGAAAATACTGTCAATTCACCCCTCCCTTTTTAAAATCAGCAATCCAAAACCCTCTCAAGCCATTCTGAGCCCCTTTTAAGTATTACCTATGAAGTCCAGCAAATGCAGATGTAGAAGTTCAGGGTTTTCTGACAAAAGGTTGTGCCAGAGGAAGTCAGCAGAGCATGAACGTGGTCTGGGGGCAACATCTTTGTTTTGTATGTTATTTTTCTCGTCTCAAGTTAGCACATTTTGGTTTGTGTATGACACCTGGAAAGGTTTCCTTTCTTTCTTACCCAATTAGTGCCTCTCAGTCTGTAATTATTAATAAAATGTCTCTCTTTGATTTGTTAGCTGGTGGCCACAGATGTGTACAGTTCTTCGGCCTTAAAAAATAATGGGAAAGACTCACTCGTCTGTCATAAGTCATGCTAATAAAAAAGTACACGCTACCGTGTTAAATCTTTTCTTTTGTTCTCTCTCCCTTCCTCCCCCCCCCCCCTTTTTTTTTTTTAATTACTATGCTCACTGACAGAGTGTTGAAATAGAAAATTAGTGGTTTGGGTGGATTTTATCTTTTGTTCTGGTTTCACCATTCTATATAGCCATAACTAAATAGATATTTTTAAATTACATCTCTACTATGAGTAATTTTCATTATTGTTGACTATTTTGACTATTAAGAGGAATTTGAATTGTAGCATCCAATAAGAATTGTAATTTTGCTCCATAATTTATTCAGTAGGAAATGTTCAGAGGGACAGTAACATTTTAGAAATATTTTTGTCTGACATGTCTATATCATGCATCTAAGATGCAGCAGCTTGAAAAGTTACTGTTCAAAATCGAGCTCATTTTAGTGACTGACCTTAAGGTGCATATCTTTACTTGAATAGTTGTATGCAGAAACAGGAATTACTGATTGGATTTCATGTAGAAAAAAGAAAAAGAAGAAAAAAAAAGGAGAAATCAGTCATTTTAAAACAAATAATATTTTCCTTTCTGACTGAAGGGCTATTCTGAACTTCTTACT
>JAOEHX010043496.1:0-25326 GCA_025448015.1 Bolborhynchus lineola | reverse complement strand
CTTCTTACTTTCCGGCATAGTTTTTCAAAGGCTGGTATTTTCTTTCTGTGCAAATGCTAAAGTTGTGGTTAAACCATGGAATTTTAAGATTGTGGGTTTTGGTTTTCTGAGTAGCAAAGAAGGTATTTGGCAAGTGTCAGCCTCTGGAATTTGCCTTGCTCCAGTGCACTTTCTTGTGATTGCATAGTAAAAACTGGATGAAGTGAACTAATTTAATGTACAGATTTAAATTCTGTTTGCTGCAGAACTATGAATATACCAAAACAGTGCATTTATTTTCAAAACCACATATTTGGTCTCACACACTGTCACAGCATTATATAAATTTTAAATAATTTTCAGTAATTGCCTTTCTACCCCAATTTTATAAATATTTTGTTAGTTTTGATATGCAAAAGGAGTAATAGAGCCCCAATAATATCTCGTTTTTCTCATTTACCGTTTACTCAGTAATAGCCACTTTCTTACCCAAAGGGGATCACTTTGCTTCACTTTGTGCAGGCTTTTTTCACTCAGATTGTTACCTTAAATGCTTCAGTCTCCCAGGAGATTTAACCACCTTCAGATGTGAGTGGTGATGGAAATAGCTTTTACCTAAGCCTTTGTCTAAAGGTTCTCATGAGGTCTTGTCCTGTGCTGAGTAAATAATGCTAGCCACATGTTAAAGCTGCCAAGGTAGCTACACCAAAAATACTAGGAAAGGAAAAAAGATTCTGATTCTAATACTGCTTAAAATACTTGCTTGCATGTGTGTTATCACATGTGCCATACCAGTGCTGTGTACCAATTCTGCAGAACATCTTAACAGAACAGTGTTAAACATAGTATAAGGGCTTTTTTTTTTCTCGTTTGTTTCGTCTCCTAATGTTTTCCTCTTTTATCTGCTTTTCCAGTTTCTCCTTTTTCTGTCCTTGGCATGTGCATGGTCTGTGTCCTTTATTTCTGCTCTGAGCTTCCTTACTCTTTCATAGGGATCCATCATTGTTCTTCCTCTGAGGACTGCAAAGGAGGCTTTTAGCATTTAGGCCCTGAGGAGTGGGGATTTAGCATCTATCATCAGAACACCTAATATACAACAGCACGTTAATGTAATACTTTGTATTCTGCAGGTTGGGAATCCACGTGTTGAGCTCACTCTTTCTGAACTTCAAGATATGGCTGCCCGACAACAGCAGCAGATTGAAAATCAACAGCAAATGCTGGTTGCTAAGGTAATAATTATATACAGATCATAATAAATACAAATTTACTTCACCATATGCAAGTGTACTTTTCATGGATTTTTAAAAACACATTAATTCATTCTAGATAAGCTCGGGAAGGCTTGAATCCATTGTTTTACCAAGTTAATCAGGTGATATACAACATTTTGGTGTAAATGACACAATAACAACCTCTGTCAGGCCAAGTCATGTGTCTTTAGAAAAAAATATTAATAGCTTTTATTTATCTCTTTTGTGAGGCCCATTTCATGATCTGCTATAGATCAGGCTTGATTTTATGCTCATCTTTAGTAGCTCATGTCACTCCACTGTAGTAATAGTGCTGTGAGGTGAGAGTGTGCCCACTTCACATATATTCACGTATTGCATTTCCCAAGTCTCTGTGTTACAAGAGTCAAAGCATGTTTTCAGAGGGATGAGTGGGTTTAATGTTTCTGACATTGTTGTGTGTGTTACAGTATACAGTATGCATTGGATGCTTGTAGTACCTAGGAATCGACTTACCAGTTTTGTAGCTCGCTCTTGATGGAAATAATGTGGAAAAGGAAGCATTTTCCTTGTGCGCCCAGCAGAAGGACTGTTATTTGGAGCTAGAACTTGATCTTTGAGTAGGTCAGCTTGTTATTTTGTTGTCTCTGGGAAGCCAGATAACATCGTTGCAAGTTTGTTTTGCAAGGGCAGGAGATGAGTTAATAGTGTCAGCAAGCAAATGCCAGAGGAAGCTTCATGTGCATTTGAATGAGTGTTCAGGCTGTATTTACACATATATGTAAATTCAGTCTAAAAAATCTTGAATATCTGCTCTAAAACAGATTTAACAGTGTAGAGCACTTTTCTAGAGGGACTGATAAATCTTTTAACCTTTTAACTACATTTTTAATGGTAACCTTTTCTGATTTCTAGAAATATAAAGCCCCACTGATCATAGTGATGTGTTTTTCCAAGGTAATTTTATCACTTAATCATTTTATCAGGAGCAACGTTTGCGTTATCTGAAGCAGCAAGAACGTCGCCAGCAGCAGTCTGTTTCTGAGAGTGAAAAGCTCCAGAAACTTAAAGAACGTGTTGAAACCCAGGAGACAAAGCTGAAAAAAATCCGTGCCATGAGAGGACAAGTGGACTATAGCAAGATAATGAATGGCAATCTGTGTATGTAGAAATTTTAAGGAACTTATTTGGGTTAATTTACTATTTTCTGGATGACTAGCAAATAATGCTATATTGCATGTCATTATAGCATTGAAACAGGATTTCAGATAGAATTTTTTTTTTGTCTTAGAGGGGGTGCTGTGTTTCTATGAAATTTGTGTATGTTGCAATTTTTTGTTTTCTATAGTCAGACAAAGTTAGAATAAGTCTGTCCTCTTAATATTAGGAAATATTACAACTTAGCAAATTCCCAACGCATAAATATTTTATATGAATATGTATGTACTAGATTTAAAACTGGAGTGTTGTATTTATCAGTACCTGTAGAATTAAAAAATTAACAACTTCTACTTTACTTAATTGGTTTTTGGGTTTTTTTATCTTGTTAATTTTAGCAACTGAAATTGAGCATATAAGTGCCATGTTCCAGGAAAAGCAGCAGGAGCTACAGGCTGCAGTGTTAAAAGTGGATCAGCTTACTCAGCAACTGGAGGATTTAAGGAAAGGGAAACTTAATGGGTTTCAGTCTTACAATGGACAAATGACGGGACCTGCAGCAGTAGAATTGAAAAAGTTGTATCAAGAGCTACAAGTAAGTAACTGAGACATGCTATTTGGATGTCAGCTGTAGATTTTAAGAAATAGTATTACTATGCTTATGTATAGCCATTTGGTTCTGCAACATCTCATAAAATGGATGTATTGGAAGGCTGTCTGTGAGGTTGTAGTTAGCATATAACCCTCTTTAAAACAGAATCTCATTAGCTTTAAGAACTATTTTTGGTTTTGCTCATACACATTATGATAGAAAATGCACAAGTGTTCTGAAGGGCATTTCTCAGCCCCTAATACTGCAATACTGAATGTTGACATAATCTATTATTTCTTTTAATCTCTCAATAAATTTAAAAAAAAATAAAAATAAAAAATATTGGTATTTTTCAAAAGAACTAGATGCAGCGAGCTCACTTAGATGGCATCTTTACTTGGAGACAGGACTGGGCAGTGAATAAAAGTAAATTTAAACTACATTGGAAAAATACAGCTATTGTATCTGGTGTAAATAAAGAAAATACTTAAATAACACATTTTAACAGAATCATCAAAAATGAAAGCTGCAATATGTTTACTGCACTAAATAGTGATACTGCAGTATATTCACACAGCATTCCCTGTATCACTATTGTGTATCTTCCTCCAAGGAGACTGTTAAATCTGAAGTGTAGTTCTCACATGAGTAATAAAATACCCAACTTATATTGAAATTTTGTCCAGTTTTTATGTTTAAATGTTATGGAATACTTAACTACATGTCAGTGTGTCAGGATTTGAGGGCTTTTTTTAATTTACTCATCTACTGTGATCAAGGCAACAACTCAAAATATATTTAACATACCAAAATCGGTCTCAACCACTTCTTATATGAGCAAGTACAAGATTAGGTTAATCCATCATGTGTTTTCATTAAGTAGGAATGATTATTTTTTTTCTCCTCTTTTTCCCCTTTTCCCGTTTATATGAGGTATATATGCCTTGTGAGTATTTTGAAGTGCTAAGATACTCAATAGATTAAGATTTATTTTGTGCTTCACAGCAATGCCATACACATTTGTCAATATTTAAATTTGCCTCAGGTGTTTTTTGCATGTAACATTACTATGAAAACTGAAACAATACTGTCAGAGTTACTAAAGGTATGAAAAAATGCCAGTGGGAAAGCAAGAGAAATAATTATAAAGACTGTCGTGGTTGATGTAAATTATAAAGGTAAGCCATCCTCTAAACTGCTGGAATCTACTGTGAAGGTTTCAGTTTAATCCTAGTGTAGAGAGGAAAATCTGTGCCCTGTCCCTGCACTAGCAGTTCAGTTAACCTGACATCAAGAATTTTCATGTGGAACTGGAAATAGAATCAACATAATTTCTGTGGGAAATTTGGTATCACTGAGTTTTCATGATAATCAAACTGTCTCAGTTAAACATAACTTTTAATAAACATTTTCTATGATTTAATTTTTCACAGTGGAATTCAGTTCTGATATGGCTCTATGCCTATTTCTTCAGTCCATTTGCTGTATATGGGATGCAGCCTACATGTATTTAATAGGTATCCACTAATTTATTAGGACATTCTTTTGCTGTTCTCTTTTAAGAGTTGTTCATGGTTGCAAATGCAAAGTTGACATGCCGTGTAGAAGCATAATGTTAGAGATGTCAGAACAAGTTGCCAAACCAAGTTGCTTTGGGTTTTTTAACACTATATTAAAAACCAACTTGACAACAGACAGAATGAAGTAACAGAATGAAGTGCTTTTTTTCTTTCTTTCTTCCTTTCTTTATTTTTTTTTTTTTTTTTCCTTTTTTAAGATTCGTAACAGGCTTAATCAGGAGCAGAACTCCAAGCTTCAGCAGCAAAAGGAGCTCTTAAACAAACGCAATATGGAGGTGGCTATGATGGACAAGCGAATCAATGAGCTGCGCGAACGACTATATAAGAAAAAAGTTGAGGCACGTCAAAAAGAAAACATTCCTGTAAGATAAACTGTTTAAAGGGCCACACTGTCGTTTGTCAAGAGCCTATAAAAACTACACTTTTTTCCAGCTGCATAACACAATTACATCAAAGAACCCTTTTTAAAAGTAGTAGGCTTCTTAAAGGTGTTGTAAGGTTTTCCATATCAGAAAACTAATAGACCAAGTGTGTTTTCTTTTATTTTTCTTTATAGCACAGACCATAGTATATTAAAAATTATAATAGTTTATGTTTCTAGGAAGGAAAGTGAAATTATGGGCTGTGTTTCAAAGCATGAAAGCATAACAGTTTGGGTTTTATAAAATATTGATCTTCCAGTATAGATAATTGAAAATACGTAAGTGGTCTGATAAAGGTAGCCTTGATAGTTGCCTGGAACTTTGATAAGAAATCAGTTGCACTGTAGACCATTTATCTAAGGATCAGAGAGATCAATTCTGGATTTCCATACGTATTCCTAGCTGGAGGTATTGCTCTAAAAAAACAAACAAACAAAAAAAACAAAACCACACATGCATATTCGAACACTTAAGAACTCATTTTAGTCCATTTGCCTAAAAAAAGCCCTGTGAAAGAGATGTTAACAGAGATAGAGATTTCTACAAGAAATGTATTTGCTGTGGCTGAGAAATCTAATTTTTGAGGTGTTGATTTTAACAAATGAAACTTTGTGCATTTTTTTGTAGAAGCATGGAGTATGGTAACTTAATTATTAAGGTGTCAAATTTAGTCCTCCCATTCATGCACCGAATGCTTAGGGTAAATGGAAGTTCACGTTTCAATTTGCCTCCTTTTTTTAGTTGAATCGTATTAATGGCACTTCCTCACCCCAGTCATCTCTGAGTGCTTCAGGAAGGGTGGCAGCAGTAGGACCTTACATCCAAGTTCCAAGTGCTGGCACTTATGCTGTACCAGTAGATCCAGTTAAACCACAGTCTCTCACCATTGCTTCTAGCTCAACACATGGAAGATCAAAATCTGGTAAGTACTTAATTGTAGTGCTTATTAGTACATATGGTTTGGAAAGGAGCAATAAAGAAGAAGAGTAATCTTGGGAGCACCAGTTTTGGCATAATAGCTGTACCGGAGGAGGCGTTTCAGATGTCTTGGTACTGTTCTGTGAATTGGACATTAGTCATTTGATATGAGGTGATTTTGCTTCTTTCCATTAATTTTTCTTAGGAAACTTGAGTGTTTTCTTTGAAATTTTACTAGATGGCAACATAACTAAAAGGAGCACGCATTTCTTCACAGATTCTTTGTTCTGACTTTAATAGCTTTTCAGTTAGTTTGTGTGTTTGAATATAATAATGAATGAATAATCAACTTTGTGGTAAACTATATTATAAACAACTATTTACAGTAGGTTGCTTTTTGTCAAGTAAAACAAAACTAGTAAACAAGGAAAAATAATACTTCCTAGGAGACTACATAGGAAAAGAAACGGGGGGAAGCTCGCAGCATGCTTCCAGATGGGGAGTAAGAAGTGGAAGGAAGACAGTCTGGTCTTATGGAGAAGTTGTAAGCCTAAGGAATGACTCTAATTGTGAAGTGACAGTTTTGTTTTCAGACATGTGGATTCCACTTTCACATATGGGAAAGAACGGTTCATAACTTTTAAGTTCACCAACCAAAAATAAGTCACTGTATTTATTACTCTGAAGGTATTTGACTATTCTATAAGATAGGTTTATGTGAGGAGAAGCTTACATGCTCCCAAGTAGAAAAGAAATTAGGATTTTTTTTTTCAACTGTCATGCTTTTATTTCTCATTATCGGGGTGTTCCTGATCTAATTTCTCCATTGTCATTGTTATAATTTTTCCACCACTTTTTGTCTTTCTTTTTCTGTGTAACTGGATCTGCCTTGGTGTGTCCGGTAGAGACAGACTGTGGGTGTGTGAAAAAATCTCCAGACACGTGGAAGGTTTCTGATTTAGACATAATAGTGGATCCTATTCTGTCACCTCCCACTTCTCTTCAGTCCGCTGTTCACAATGTCATCCGCCTGGCACCTACTCTGTTTGACACCCAGCACTGTGAGTCCCTAGAAGATCTCTGGCTAGCTAAGAACACAGGTTTTAATATGGTCATCTGAGCTCTTGCATACAGATGCATATTAAACCTCATCTTTAGAACTTGTGTTGCTGTCTGGCATGCAGAAAATTATGTTGAAATATAGAAATTGTTGAGAAGTTGCTTTTCATCTTTGAAGGAAACTGATTTGCAGCAAATTCATCCCTGGAGTACTGAAGTAGTGTAATAGGGATGTGTTTTCTTCATTTAAAAAACTTGAAATTTTCTAATTGTAATTAGAAAATTAGAATTGTAATTGTAATTAGAAAATTCTGTGGTAATCACCAAAGTATGTATTAGTGTATCTCAGATAAGATAGATATACTGCATACAGGTTTAGCTTGAGTTACATTGGGGGAAACTCTGAGTTCCCATGTTGCACTGGCCCCAGAGTTGGGATAAAAGCTCACTCGGTCCTCAACAAGAATCTTGCTTACTTTCTTTGGAGAAAAAAGTTATACCTGGTTTGCTTTACTAAGTATCCTGGATCCCGACCTACAGAAATTTTTAGGTGAAGTCAGAGAAAACACACAAAACCTTTTGTGTCTACATGTGTACTGTCTTATTTGTGTAAATGCAAAATGGAGTGATGAGAGTTGAAATACTCTGGGTGTTAGGTAATCATACAAGCAGCAGACAAGAGGGTACGTTTTGGGGAGAAAAAAAGCCAGTTGGCTGAAATGGGTGTGGGGTGGCTGAGAGCAGGAGCTAGTGAGGGCTTGTCGGAAGGGCGTTGCCATCAGATGGGCAAGAGTGGGACCAGCTCAGCCTCACCAAAGATAGCAGGAGGCAGGTGCTGTTTGGTTGCCTCCTCTTAGCACCTCCCAGGCAGCCTCTGGTGCCATACGGTGCAGTTGCAGATTGCAACAGAAGCTTAAGTGCACAAGACTCAGCTTGGCTTGTGGGAGTACGTGAGAGGTGCTCTCATAAAACATGCATGGTGGTTGGAGAGTCTGCCAGCTTGTAATAGGAAGGACATGAAAGTGGGAACAGTTACATCTGATGTTTATGTAAGTAAAATGAAATGGAGAGGTTAGAGGAGAGTCTGAATTTACTTCTAGTCTGTTACCTCAGAATTTGGGGATGAACGTGCTAGTATTTGGAATTCCAAGGATTACAGAAAGTTTTTGTATAACTAACAGAAGAGTGTGGGGTTGTGTTTGCAGGTAAGAGAATTAAATTCTGTGGGACTTTTGCTGTTGTTACTGTAAGTGCTTTCTTAATAGCTAAACTTATGGCTAAATATGGTTTTGTGTTTAGCATGAATCAGTTATAACACCTTTTATTGATCTTCAGAAGCTTTACTGAATCATAACCTTTCTGGAGGTGTGGAACATCCTGTGTATATTGTACACTAAATGTTAATTCAATGCATACTTGGAAAATTTGCCCTTACTTAGGGTCAGAGTGTCTAGCAGTCATCTTCCTTGGTCTTGCTTTTGATAACCACATGACTAAAGCCAATAACAAACAAAAACCATAACATGTCTAGTCCTTGGATGTTGCCAGTACTAAAGCTGGGCCTTATTATTTCCCGGCAGTTTGCGAGGGTGAGGACTTGCAATAGAACTATATTCTCAGTGTAAAAACAGGCAAGTGTTAACTTTTCTTTAATGACCAGCCACAAAAATATTCTTGCTTCAAAGTAATTATCTCTCAGAATTCAAACACAGTTGATCCAAATTTGAAGTTTAATACAATATAGTTTGCGTAATATTAAAGGATGGTCTGTACATATTAAAAAATAATTACTATGGTAGCTTGAATGCAACAGGTACTTCATTTTTGCTCACTTTAAAGTGAAATTATTTTAACTAGCCTGTAAATAGGTTTATGAGCTAATAGAGTGATTTGTCACTCAGTGAAAACATTGGTTGGTAATTGTCAAGAAATCTTCAGGTGGTCAATTCATGAACAGAAAGTAGAGTGGGAATGTTAAATTCACTCTAATGAGAATGTTTCTGTGCAGCTTATTTTTAGATTATCTGCTATACTAGACAGAGGGTGGCAAAGGATTCTGGAAATAGCCTTTCTGTTTCCTTTTTCTAGGCACTTAAAACTGAAATGAAATGGGAAGTTACTATCCAATACCTCATTTTCATTCAATGGTTTCTTACTATGGAGTCCAGAAATCTCAGTAAAGCCCCACACATGTTCAAAACGCTGCCATTTTAGTTGCTATCTGCTAGCACAGTTACGTGTTACATGTCATCTTCACTGATCCTAAGTGCTCCACTAAGATAATTCCAGGCAATAGGAAGGAGAAATGATACCTGTTTTCTTTGGAGTAAGAGAAACCTAAAGTTTAATGTTTTCAAGGCAAATGAAAGCCTTAGGATCTAAACAGGGATCTGTTTAGTTAGTATAAAACAGATCTAAGTATCAGGCTATTTAAGCACTCTTGCTTACTTACAGATCAGAAACCATATAGTCTCACACAGTTAATAAAGTGACACATCAATGCACCTAGGACTTCTTAAGGATTTGTTGCCTCAGTTTATGTGCAGCTATGCATGATTGTTACGTACATGATAAAGACAAAACCCATGACTTGACACATCTTGACACAGTGAGTTGAAGTTGTCAGCTGACTTTACTGATTTCTTTAAGATTAAGTCTCTGGGGTAGTTCTAATAAGGTGAGTATGTTGAGGAAAGACAAAACGTTAGTTAAATGCCACTTCCAGCAAAGGAATGCAAGCTTTTGTTCCACCCCATTGTTGTAAGGAGTTTTTACATCCTGTTACGAGTGAATCAATCGAGTAATCAGTTGAAATTTGGAGTAAGTCCACTTGGAGCTTACGTAGACTTAACATTTAGCATAATTTCACAGTGTATAATACTAAAAGAAATACCTGGATGAAGTGTTTCCATAAGGATTTTTTTCTGAATTTGTTTGCCTTCTAATAGCAGAATATGCAATGCCATCTTTTTTTTCTGTAGAAATTTTCAATGCAATTTAACTGTCAAAAGGTAATGAACAGCATGTTATATACAGAGATTGCACTCAGTATCAATTTCTGAATCAAACATGAAGAGTGATTTATCTCATTTCTGAAATCAAATTAATCCTGTTGTAATTGAAGCTATTCCATTTCATATGCTACTATTTTACTTGTTTACAGTGGTGCCGTGGATTATCTTAAATACAGTATTCTTGTCTGTTTTCAAGCTAATGATGGAAACTGGCCACTACTTAAACAGAGCTCAGCACCTGTGGTAAAACCACCTCAGATCTCCAACACGGACTGGAAAGAATCGAGTATGGATACTGCTTTAAAACAAGGAACTATATCTAGCCAGCCCTTGCCTACTTCAGTACTAGGAAGTACTGATAAGCTGGTGGGTTTCATCTGCAATATAGATATGTTTTACTGAAATTCTGAACCTTTGGCTTCCACAGCTGAACTCACTTCAGTTACATACACATTTGGTTTCCCTGCTGATGATTATTTATAAGCCGTGAAGAAAATTGCCTTTGTATTCCTCCAGTTTCTTTGTGTTCTTAGTGCATTACCTTTTCTTTGTTTTTTTCAACTTCGGTAGTTGATATTCCTTCCTGTTCTTTTACATATCTGGTCTCCCCTTTTCTCTCCTTTTGCTTCTCCAGATCATCTCACCCATCTTCCTATTTCTTTAACTCGAATCTTCATTATTCTTCTTCTGTGGTGTAGATTATTACTCTTTCAGTGTGCTCTTTTTCTCACAAAAATTTCATAAAAGAAGTCATTAAATCCATCCTTGAGTGAGTCCACTGGTAGTGTCTGTCTGCACAATTGTTCTAGTACTTTATGAGTTACTACCTTAAAGAGGCTGTAATCTTTAAAGTATAAGGACCTGGTCTTCAAATAGTTCTGGTAAACTCTGTTGTCACCCTAAATATTATCAAATATGTTATCAACTAGATACTGAGAACCAGAACCTAAAACGAGTTACTCAGGTTTTTAAAGTATGTAAATAGTTTTTGGATTCGTATGGATAGCTGAAGAGGCATGGCCTCTGTCTGATATATGATGGGATTGTGCGGTAAATTCAGGTAGAATCATACCTAGTGATGAAGGAACACAGATTGTTTAAATTGACTCCCTTGCTGTCACACAAGATTATTAGCATGTTCTGTAGAATGAGGAATGTTCTTGCTCACAGGTATTTTATTTAGTTAAATGTTATATACTATTTCTTGTTCTTATATAGGGTCTTGATGTGGGGAAGGTGCCACCAGCAGTTCCTGGTGTAAGCAAACAGTTGCCTCAAAACTATGGGACCTATCCAAGTCCAGTTCCCTTAGGAACAGGTTCTACAAATTCTCTAGAAAGACGGAAGGATGGCAGCCTGCCCAGACCAGGCACCAGTATAACAAATCGGCAAAGACCTGTTCCACTTCCACCATCAAGCAACGTCCATCAGCCTAGTTCTTCACAACAGATTCAACAGAGAATTTCTGTACCTCCCAGCCCTACATATCAACCTTCTGGTCCCCCGTTGTTTCCAGGAGGAGATGGCAGGCCAGAACTCCCCTTAACTGTCGCAATCAGACCTTTTCTGGCTGATAAAGGATCGCGACCTCAGTCTCCCAGGAAAGGGCCACAGACAGTGAACTCCAGTTCCATCTATTCCATGTATCTTCAGCAAGCAACACCACCAAAGAATTATCAACAAGCTGTATACAATACCTTAAACAAGTCAGTAAAAGCAGGTAAAATATATTTTCCTTTGTTTTTCTTTTGAAATAGACTGTTAAGATCTGATCTACTTACTGAGTTTAATTTACTTCCATATCAGTTTGAAAAATGAGTATAAATCTAGAAGAGGAAAGATACTCTTATGTCTGCAGCATGGCAGAAAAATGATCCCATATTTCTGGGAGGTGATAAATATACATGCAGTCACCTTTCATTTAATACAAGATGCAGTTAGAACAATACAGCCTGGATACTTTACCAGTACTTTCAGCAACAAGTTGAATAAACAGTGTCTGGAGAGGAGAGTTTTTCTCCTTTTGCTGTCTCTTTATGGAAGAGGAAAAACATACAAAGTACTACTTGTTTGTAATTGTAAGAAGCATCACCAACAGGTGAGTGTGTATTTGTTTTGATAGGTTCCAATATAATTGATTTTTTTTTTTTTTTGTTTTCTGTATTCGCATCAAACAGGCAGCAACAGACTCATCCCCAGTTTATTTGCAAATACTTTATTATGTAATTTGAGAATGGTTCTTCACTGTTTTCCATCTTCCTGTTTTTCAGTTTATGGAAAACCTGTATTACAATCTGGCTCAACTTCTCCCTCACCTTTGCCGTTCCTTCATGGCTCTTTGCCTGCTCAGACTTCCTCACAGACACAGTCTCAGCCTCAGACTGAGGTCTCTGAAAAAGATCAAGAGGTGGAAAACACTCCACCACCCAGTGAAAACAGCAATGTGGAAAACATTCCTCGTCCTCTCAGCCCTACTAAGCTCACACCTATTGTGCATTCACCCCTACGATATCAAAGTGATGCTGACCTTGAAGCTCTCAGAAGAAAACTGGCCAATGCTCCAAGGCCATTAAAGAAACGTAGTTCTATCACTGAACCAGAAGGCCCAAGTGGACCCAATATACAAAAATTATTGTATCAGCGCTTTAATACTCTTGCTGGAGGAATAGAAAGCGCTCCTTTTTATCAGCCAAGCAACCCACAGGACTTCATAGGCATCTTAGCTGATGTCGATAATGGCAATGCTAGTACCAATGGCAATATTGAAGAACCTATTTCTGTGCAACCTACAGTTCCTCTTCCTGACGAGCCACCCCCTTCATCAGATGCCAATGATAATGAATTGCCTTCTCCTGCTACTGAGGAACTGATAAGCACTGAACCCACAAATCAAACACCTGAAACAACTGAAGATAATAACAACAATCCTGCTATAGTTCCTTCTACTGAACAGTCACCTAGTCCTACACCTGAGGTCAGTTCTCCAGTAGAAGATGAAGCTCCTCTGCCTCCTGCTCCTCCTCCTCCGCTTCCTCCAGTAAGTAACCAAGCAAAAGGACAATTCTGTGGAGAATAAAATTAGGTGTGTGTCTGAGTATAACTAGAAGATGGTAAGCTTAAGCCAAATGGTATGTTTGCACTTCAATTTTCATGCTACTATAAAGAAAATTAGGGGGACTTCAAGGAGAATTATGATGGATTAATTTCTTTGCTGCCATAACCATTTAATATGAAATATATACATACACTCAACAGGAAGTTGTGCATGTACTTTAGGTTGTAGAACTTCTGGGAGGGATATGCTCTTGGTTTAGAACTAGTTCTGGAATCTGAGATTCCATTAAAAATACTATTTTCATTTTCCTGGGCCTACAGAGAGAACCATTTATATGAAACTTAAGGATAAGCCATGGCGCAGCGAGAAGCATTTTAATTTGCAGACAAGCTGAAATAACTGTTCTGGGAGCAGTGCAGTCCTTTTCCCCTCTGAGGAGAAGGATGTGAGACCAGGGGCTGACCCTAACACCACCACAGTGGACTTGTTTTAGAAGAAATGTTTTTCTAGTGGGCTGGTTGCATAATTTGAATTATTTTCAACATTCCTTCTCCAGCTGTGCCAAAACCTTGTCATTACCAAAATCTACAACATATGGAGAATTGAAAATGGGGAGAAAACTGTATTTTGTTCTTAGTTGTTGCTGTGACTCACTTTAACACTGGCTTCAAAGGTTACCTCCACTTCTTGGTTCAGGCACGGACCTTTCAATCTTTTGACAATGACTGCGGTGCACATGGGGCCTCGTGTACATTTCCCATGGCCGCAGGTGGGCCAGGATACTTCTGGGAGGATGGAATATGCTAGGAACACATATCATTAACACTGAGAGAGGCTTATTATCCAAACTGAAATAGCCATACAAAACAGGAGCAGGAATGAAAACAGATCTTACAATGCTAGGGACTAAAAGCATTCTATAAATGCTGTAATTAATAATAGACTCCCTCCCCCCCAAAAAAAAGTGACAGGGACACATGTGAATGATTCAGAATATTTTCCAAACATTTAAATGTGTTTCAGATCTTGAGAATGCATCTTCTGGTAACACCAGCCAGAATGCCACATAAAATAGCTTTATGTTCTGTACTTCTCTTTCCCATAGAAAAGTCACAACTTGTCGGCACCAACCTGCTGATTCAAGGCAAAGAAAGAGTCCTCTGAGCAGAGACTGATAGTCGGGCTTTGCTGTGTCATGCTTTCTATTCTAAGCAAAAGTGTTAAAAGTGTTGACATTGTCTCAGACAATCCACCACAGACACATTCAGCTTTATGTTAGATACAATTAAGATAGAGGTGCTTAAAACCCACTGACTTGCCTACCTCAGGCCTTGTACTCAGTACTTTGAATTAGAAGCTTCTAAATCATACGGCGGGTTTTTTCATTTTCTAATTGAGTAAGATGTAAGATATTAAGCCTTTTATTTAGAGACTTTATAATAGAAACATTTACGGAGGATGGGATTCTTAATCTAGTTTAAAAAAAAATAACTAAATCATCTGTTAGTACTAGTGCAAGCTAAAATTTTGCCTTCCAACCTTCATCTCTGCTCAGACAAAACGTACCAACCTGAAGAAACCGAACTCAGAAAGAACAGGGCATGGTTTGAGAGTGAAGTTCAATCCGCTGGCCCTCCTCTTGGATGCTTCTTTGGAGGGAGAATTTGATCTTGTACAACGAATCATATATGAGGTAAGCTCCTAAAGAATAGCAACCTCTTGAAGTATTTTTTGGGGAAAACAAGTGCTGAACTCTTTTATGGTTTCAATAGGTTGATGATCCCAGTAAACCAAATGATGAAGGAATTACACCTTTGCATAATGCAGTGTGTGCTGGTCATCACCACATTGTGAAGTTCCTGCTTGATTTTGGTGTAAATGTAAATGCAGCAGACAGCGATGGATGGTAAGTGTCAACTTGGCATCTTGGAGGGACACCATTTTGGTGCACATTCAGAGTTCACTTTAGACCTATTTGGAAACAATTTCCTTCCCCTTAACCCCCAGCAAATGAGAACGTTCTAATCTCTGTGGCAAACTCAAATGCAACATTCCTATGTGTCCAACTCCTGTGCAAGCACACTCAAATCATAACATAGACTGTGTTTTGGGTTTTACTTCGTGGTGTAGTTGCATTTGTTGTTCAGATGCTGCACTAATTGAACTGTAAGAGAGAATGAAAATGAAGTTTTCATCTTCATAGAACCCACCACAGATTTTGGTACTGCTGAAGAACCAGGCCTTGCAGGTAGATGTAGCACTTCTGGAGCAGCTTGGAGGGATGCAAAACCTTGCTGTGCTGACCTGGTTTATCTTTCAAACTTCCTCAAATTGGAAAATACCCTTTTATACCCAGCAGCTCTGTGAGCAATGAAAATTGACATTTTTGTTAACACCTGTTTGGCTTTACTGGAGTCAGGTGAATCCTAGGATCTGCTCCAGTTGCTTGACAGGTTTTGGACAATGCATACATAACCTATAAGCATAAGAAACAGTTTCCTTTAAAAACAGACAGGCTAAACTCTGTGTAGCAAGACAAAATAATTAGAAGTCATGGAAGCTTATTTTTTCCTGTGTACATTTCTGCTTTATTTCAGGACACCCTTGCATTGTGCTGCTTCTTGCAATAGCGTTCATCTCTGTAAACTACTGGTTGAATCCGGGGCAGCTATTTTTGCTTCAACTATAAGTGATATAGAAACTGCTGCAGACAAGTGTGAAGAGATGGAAGAAGGTTATATTCAATGTTCCCAGTTCTTGTATGGTAAGCTGGGAAACTACTTTACAAACTTCTTTAGCTTTTCTAAAATTCATCCCTTTTTATCTCTGATTTGCACATCTGCTTAGGTCTCAGACTATACAATACTGCCCATCACCTTCCTCCTCTTCCAAATGCTAAAACCAGGGGATTGTGCCACATCCCTGGCAGTGTTCAAGGCCAGGCTGTATGGGGCTTTAAGCAACCTTGTCTAGTGGAAGGTGTCCCTGCCCATGGCAGGGGATTGGAACTGGAATCATTAAAGTCCCTTCCAATGCAAACCATTCTGTGATGCTCACAATGCTTCTGTTCTTTGAGTTGCTTCACAGGCTCCTTCTAATGTTACCAATTTTTAACCTTTAATTTGGCCTAACTTCAAGAAAATGCTTCTATGGGAAGCTTCCATTTGACAGTAACCGAGTTGTCAACTATCCTGACAGAGATACTCCAACTTCCAGGTGCACAAATTCCTTACAGATCACATGAAGAAACATGTATAACTTTGTGAATAATCAACTCACAAAATATAGTTAGTTACCAAGTTCTATTTTGCAAGGAAAGGACCCTGATGGAGCAGACGGATTTTTCATTTCCATCAGAGGCTACAGGCTCCATTAGGGTTCTGTACAGCTGACATAGTGCAGATTTCCAAAAGCTTCAAGCATTACTGTGTAACACCTGCTGTAGAAGGTAGGCCTGTGAGAAACACAGCAGTTCTCTAAAGCTGCTTTGCTCAAAACTTTCTAGAGCTACTTTTTTCCTTATTTGAATAAAAGACTGTAAAGTTTCCATCACATATAGAAAAACTCATGCTCTACACTGGTTTACAGTACTCTGTAAAATTTGGTTTTGTTATGCACCTTAACTTATGAAAGCACTTCATCATTGTGCTAAAAGTTTTCTGGAGGGAAAATCAAGATCTTTCACCATATAGGGCATTCTCTGCTTTATTGTTAATAGGAGTGCAAGAGAAGCTGGGAGTGATGAACAAAGGAGTGGTGTATGCTCTGTGGGATTACGAAGCCCAGAATAATGATGAATTGTCATTCCATGAGGGTGATGCCATTACTATTCTAAGACGCAAGGATGACAATGAAACAGAGTGGTGGTGGGCCCGCCTCAGTGATAAAGAAGGCTACGTGCCTAAAAACCTTCTTGGGGTGAGTTCTGTTTCAGTTACCTTCTCCCTTCCATTTCTTTCTTCCTCCTGAAGTTGGAACACAAGAATGTTCTTCGGTCAGAATCCCTCTGTACATCATCCGGATACACTGCTATGACACAATCCAAAGCAAATGATTATCCTTATCCCTCTTGCCTCTGTATCATGAACAAAAAGCACAGGCTATGGCCAGATTAGTGCTGAGTTTTATTTGGCAAGCTAGTAAAGTTAATAGTTTATGCTTTCCTAAGGTTATTTTGCTCCTCAGCTAAAACACAGGGCCCCTACGTAAAGCATGTTTGCTCTATTAGGCAGCATGAAGCTTTGGTCCAGGAAGTTCTTTAGGAAGGTTTTCAATACCTGGCACAAGATGAGCAACACACAGATACTGTAGGTTAAACAGGAAAGAGCTGTGAGGATGCCAGCTGTAGGCAAGTTGTTTATGCTGTTCTCAGTCAAACAGAACACTGCTATCCAGATACCAAGAATGTGAGATTACTAGAGACAGACATACAGAGGACAACATGAGTAAGACAACCTTCTAAAGGGCAGGAAATGAGCTCTCCCCAGGGCCCAACAGGGACTTCTTGTACTTACATAAGCACATCTTTTTGGTCCAGGCTGAGATCTTAAGTTAAATGAACCAAGTCATTTCCAGAGCAGCTGCTGGCAGGAGCTCAGCCCTCACCCTCCTGCTGCTTCTGGTTTACTTTTCAGAAGTTACCCAAAAACATGCTGTAGCTCACAAAAATGTCACCCCCACCAACCACTCCATCATCCAGCTCTTGTTAACAAGTACCTCTTATAATTGGATTAATTTATATCTTAACTTGGTGTCAATCATGCAAAACCTAATTTTTTTGTTGTTTTTTACAGTTATATCCACGAATAAAACCTAGACAACGAACCCTTGCTTGAACTCAGTTGTACAACAGTGCAATACCATGCTGGTAACTGGAAACTTAAAACATACACTGGAGCCATCACTTTTGATCATTTCACACAGAGAGATAAAACTATAATATTTAGTTTTAATGGTGCTTTCTCTTGTTAAATGGACAGCATCCACGATTTTCAAGATCTGCAGTTTGTAAATGAGGATCGTTTTTACATGACCCACCACTGCTGAGGAGAGCGATACCTCTAATACCTACAGTGTTGCGCCACTATCGTCTGAAGCGGTGTTTTAAGTTAAAAGTTCCATGGTTGGAGCTTTGTTGTGTTCAGAGGTGTCACTCGTGGGGTTCAAATATGCTGTCCAGTTTGCTCCAACCCCACAGCAACTGTCCCACATCAGGATTTTGGATGTTTTGTTCGATACCAGTGAATGTTGAGTTCTTATTACTGATCAACTCTTGGGTTCTAGGACACAAGATCTTCACTTATTACATGCAGAGTTTAAGTAGTCACCAAAGCTAAATTAAGGCTAGGATTAAGCAGTAACATGCTACACACTTACATCCTAGTCTGGAAAGCCCCGACAAAAGCTTTAACTAGTCTAGCACCTCGTATTATTTGCATTTAAAAATGAGCTGAAGAACTAACAGAACAACAGTATTTGTACACTTCTCAAATCCCCTACATGGTATTTCACATGGTGTTTTATTTTCTTCTTATTCAGCCTACAGCACCAGTGTTATCTCTACTAATGTAAAGGTTCCTTTGCCAACCACTGGCATTTGTCTGCCCTGGCCAAAGCAGTCAGTACCAAATATGCAGCAGTTAAAGGATTTGTATGTCTGCATGGATGGAAGTGCAATAGTTGAAAAGGGTGAGAGTCTGTTAAGGGTTGCTGTGTGAGCTGAAGTCTGCCCGAGTCAGTCTAGACAAAAATATGAAGGATGGGATAGAAGTAGGAAGAGGGTTGTGTAGATGCAAAGTCAAGGAGAAGAAAGAAACACGGTTTAGAGAAGGATTTAAGAATGGCACTAGCTTATTTTTTTGTGGTTCCTGGCAGCCTCCAGCTGTTGCCAAGGCAAGTTATGCAATAACCTATACCACTACATGGGAGTTTCCAGCAAAAAAAACAAAGAGGCACTTCACTGGCATTTTAATTGTACATGATTTTATACATCAAAAGTCTATTTTGAATTTCCATTATGAGTTTTAGCCATATTTCTTGTAATCTTCTCCCATTTAACAGTACGCAATTTGATTAATTCTTCATGTACAAGTTCTGTGTATAATTTATATATCCATTCCTGCAGTGCTGTAACTTGCTTTTACCACAGGTTAGCATTAACTGTATATATTGTGGTGAAAAGTGAAAGGGTATTATTGTTGAAGAATTTGCTACATGAATGTGATGATTTCAAGAGCCTATGATACACTAATTCAGAGAACATGTAAATGTGCACAATAAAGTCCCGCTAAGGCATGGCTGCATTCTCCAGTATTTTTATACAGGTACAACAGACAGACATGCTTTTGCTCATAGTTGCCATAAAAAGAGCTATTTGAGCTTGTCACGTTCTACCTGTCACCTCCAGCTTCCTCACTGCTTCCTTCACCAGCTGCACAGTGAGTTGCCAAACAGCTTCTTATACAAGTTCTCCAGTATTCCAGCTGTGATAAATGACTACTTACCTAGAAAAGGTCTGGGGGGGGCCCTTCACACACAAGCTGACAGCTCAGCCTCCTGTGCTGGTTTACTCAAGTCTTTACCAGCATGGGAAGAACAAGGGCAGAAAGTCACTTGGCACAGAGTGTGCAGCCAGAGGAATGCATCCCAGTGGTTGAACCAATCATCAACAGTTAGAACTAAATTGAGTGCTCTTTATCAAAAGGGAAAGTTTCAGAGAGTAGAGACCACTGTATCCACTCTTGAAGTTACACACTGCAAAATTATCACATAGGTTTTTTAAATAAGTGAATTAATTTATTCATATTTGTACATTAAATTGTATACAATTTCAGAGAGTATTACAGTTAGATTAACAAAAGCTAGTTACCAAAAAGAAAATACAAAACTAAACATTATTCTGGAAGCTTATTTATATCACAGAAATGAAGTTTGAAGGTAATGTAAGTCCAGTTTGTGGTATTTGCTGAAATATTTAGATGTTTAACATGAAATGTTAAAAAAAACCCCAAGTGATTTCTATAAAATTGTAGCTAAGGCAGATTTTATTATTGTACATTGACTTTAAACCATTTGGATAGAGGGAAAAACCTGAGATCTATACCCAAAAGCTATTCTCTGCAGAAGAGACATACACATTTGTTTGCTTTCTGTAGCAAACAGTATATATAACTGTTACTATAAAAGTTGTGCTGTACAGGAGCTGTAGTGCAGGTCACTTTTATATTAAGTGCCACCTTAGAAGGTGAGGCTGTTTAAAGCAGTAATTGTATACATATTGCACACTATTATGAATACTCATGGGTCAAAGAAAATGCTCCCCCTGCATCTGCCAGTTCCTGCATTCTGAACCATGCTGAAATGAGAAAGAGTCAAGAACCATGAGCGTTACCAGCCATTAACTAGCAGAGAGCAAGAGGCAAGTCCATGGAGGCTGGGCGCTGCCCTCAGGTGCCAGCAGTTTGCTGTCCTTACTGGTCCCGGGACTCGTAAAGAAGTTTTGTTGCCTAACACAAAGACAAAACATCACTGTGTTAACTGAAGTTAACACCTCATCTCCCTCCTACCCCTTCAAAAATTTCCTTTAAACTCAAGGCTTTAAGTTCTTTATCCATTTTCCTCTGTCTAAGGCACTTAATAGCAGTCAGACAGCACTAGATTAATGTTTGAGACTATTTAGGGTTACTTTAAATGCAGAACCTGTGTGGTCACTAAATATTTTAGATCAACCAAAATTTGTTTTTTCTTCATCAGAAGTACCGTTTCTGATACAACCTGCCTTGGGAAAAGCTAGACAGAAGTAATGTTTCCAAGATCTTGGAAATCCCTCTAAAACATACACAGTAAACAATGATACGTTCTATATTTCTCATGCCTCCTCCTTACAAAGTCCTGGTGAGGGGTTTCATTAGTCTCAGACTGTAGTAACCTCCTGCACTGGGGATAGACATGCTTCCTATTTCCTTTACATGCTGTTAACTGGGACCTCTGAAAGTCTCACTGCACCCATCCATCACACAAAACCAAGCTAAACAACTGTCAAAGGAGACAAAGTACCCCACACAAAGATTTCCTTCAGCTTTCTGCAAGTTTTGCCCTCACTGCTTACCTTGTGCATAGCTGCCAGCCAGCTTGCTGACAGCTTCTTATTACAGCTGAAGTCTTCACTAGCTGTAAACTTCATCTGCGTTAGCTCTTCTGATCCTGGTACCTTATACTGCAGAACCATACCTATGGCACGAGTATTGCCTCCTGGAAAAAGAAAAAATCTTGAGCAGTGACAGGTTCTGGAGCTAAGTAACAGAGCAACGTGTAGCTATTGAGCATGTCTGAAGACACTAGCTTATCACTTAACGGAAAGCCATGGAAACCGCAGGTGCACCACTAGGAGCCGCAGCAGTGACCATCGTAATATAGCCAGGCCACGGAATGTGCAGACTCGATGTTTAGTTCTCTCTGGCAATCACTGAGGTAGAACTTGTGTAAGCCATCAGGTAAAGCCACTAGCTACACACACACAGGAAATACCCTCTTGTTCCACTATTACTCTGTCATCTTTGAAACAGACACCAGTTTCACACTGTAGCCTGCAGTCTGTAAACTGAATTACTTGTGTCTGGTTAGACTGACACCAAAAGGGCTCCCTGCTTGATACAAAGTTTGGCGCAGCATTCAAAAGTCCCTCCAAGGGTGGCAAAGGTTGGGAAAGGTGCTTACGCAAGACTAGAAAACAACCGTCAATGTCATTTGCCTCCTGAAGGACATCTGCTACAAATGACATTGCTCTGACAACCGTGTGATAGAGACTTGTTTGTATCTCTTTTACGCTAGCTGCACAGAGGTAAGATAAACCAAAGCCAAAATGCAGACAGGAAACAAGTTTTGTTTAGATTACTGCACTTTACGGGCATTATTTCCTGAAGCAGCAGAGCATAAGCTAAGCCCCAGGAACAGCACTGCCATACACAGGACAGCATTGCATGAGGGGGCTCCCAGAGGCTATTTCTGGAATATCCAAGAAGCCAAACAAAGACAAACAATCTTAAGTGGCCTAATCAAAAGCCCACAAGCAGATTTCATAAAAGTAGATATTCACTCTTCTTCTAGTGTAAACTAGAAGCGAACTAGGAAATCCAACTTCATCACTCACTCCCCTGCATATACCTGGTCAGAATAACAGATTAAAGGGCTACTTAGATCTGTGGAAATAAAACAACTACAGCCTTGGACAGTTTGCCAGTGTCTGGCATTCCAGGATGTTATTAATTCAGGCAGGACATACCTCATAACAACAGGTTTTACTACTTCTAAAGATGTGTAAAAGCACACCATTAAGTTTGTTTATTCAGTGCAAAGCCCTGCTGGACAGTGCACAAGGAGTTACTCATTTCTGGTATACACAATTCAGCACACCTCTGTTGAAGTGGGTGATGCATAACATTGTGTGCCACTAAAAATACTATTTCTCAACTTCCCTTCTCCCTTCCAGCATGGACTATAGCACACGTGGTCTAAAGAAGGCCTTGAGCATTTTAGTTCTCCAAAAAGATACAGACCATTCAATCCGAGTTTATCAGATGTGAAGGAAAGGTGCCTATCAGATTTGAACACAATTTGTATCAACTTAAACAGCTACACAGACCAAACAAAATCAGCACTGCAGAGGAGAAGAGCTGGGAGGGGGTCGTAACATGCTTAGGTGAGTCATGCTTAAAGGTACTGATGATACCTTCAGTTATGTGCTGGCTCTCCAGAAGGCTGGTGTAAGTGTGAGTATCTTTTTCTACCGTCAAGAAGGAAGGCAGGCAGGCAAAAAGATAAAGCAGTCAGCAAAGTAGTGAACAAGCAGTTACAGGAACATTAACTCAGCAACACATCTGGTTGATCTGAATACCAAGATAAGTTTACTGAAGTTAACATGCTGTACTGACTGAATACTGCAGAGAGGCCGTCCATTTAGAAAACTAGCAGTGACAGAGGTGTTCTAAAGAACAATCATTAAAATTCCTGACCTTGTTTGTTCTCATTTCAGTGAAATCCTATTCAAGTTCATCCTGAAATACTCTAAAATCTGGTAAGAGATGAGGCAGTAAGTAGCTGCCCTCAGATTCAGATGTTACCAGTTTCATTTGGCCACCCCCTCAACTACAATGAAATCAACAAAGCACATCTTAATTCCCACCCACAGCCCCCTCCAAGGTTCTCTCACTATTCACACAATTGTTTGTACTAGTAGAAGAGAAATCCCATCTGGATCCTGAAATGGAAAGTACCAAAGAATAGCAGTTCCCCCCTATGAGCTTTTGAACCAACAGATCTTTATATTTAGCCAAAAGAAACATTAAGAACAAAGGATGACCACCTTTACTCAGTTTTATCAAGGAGCTTTCCTGTATTACAGTAATTTCTCAATTCCCAGGTTTTCCTCAAACTCCCAGCAGCCACAGACAGGGTCTCACAGACTGCACTCCATTCTGAGAGCAGTTGTAGCTAGCACACCACAGTTACCGATAACCTGGAAACACACTGTCCGGCTCAAACCATAATTACAACTTCACATATGTTTTTCTTAATAGTTAATTTGTATTAATGAAAAACTTACCCCCAGGAGTAAATCCCTCTGTAAGTATCTGAACAGTTGAAATCTGTATAATTTCAATTTCATAATGGCTGTCTCCATCCAAAACCAGATACCTGCATAACAGAAGAAACACTTTTTTTTAAAAGAGGGTATTTTTTTCTATAGTATGAAGTCCAAATCAAAGGAAAAAAAAAATAACCTGTTCTGTGGGGTGGAGAGGGAGAGAAATCAAGCAGGAAAAATCACTTTTCACTGAAGTTCCTCACTGAAAAGAAATTAAACCCAAACCACAGACCTGCAGTTCAGTTTGCCATAGGACCCTTTCAAAATACTAAAAGCATACTTACAAAGTTCTGGGGCAAGAAGAGAACAGAGTCTAAAGTGTTGCAGCCAAAAGGCTGACCTGTAATGGGTAACAGGTATGGCTGTCATCTCAACAATACAGAGCACTGTTAGAATCATCCTGAAACAAGGTTTTTTCAGTGGCTACAACTTGTCCCCTGTACCGGCCTCTTATGATCACTCTTCCAGCTGGCAAAACCACTGTACTCCAGTGGCACCAAGAGGCAGCATTGGCAAGCGAAGCTCCACCACTCCCTGGCATTTTGATCCACAGTGCTAGTAAATTAAAACTCACTAAAGTTGTATCTGTCCCTTCAGTCTAATTACTCTCTCCAGTATCTTTGCAGCATGATACTTATATTTTGCTCGGGTTATTGGATAATAACATAGCTGTATATTAGATATATATATATTGCTGTGCAGTAATAATGTAGTTTACAAGTGCAATTACTATCAACCTTTCTTACCTCTGATTGTTGGAAAGTCGACAAACCATGAGCTCAGATTTTTCAGATGTTCCCAGAGTCACAAAGAATGTAGCACCTGGAAAGAAATGTTTTAGTATTCTAAGAGGGAGCTGAGGAAGAATCATTCAAGTATCAGAAAGGATAACTCGTATTTCCTTACTGCACCTCACACACAGAACTGAGTGAATTAAGAGACTAACTGAAACGCTGAACTGATTAACATCAGGAGAACATTCAAGGATAAAAAGCTGATCTTTAATTACCGTGTTGTGAATCACAGGACCTTTGACAATTGCAATGTCATTTCTCCCACATGTTGTGGAAATACCGATGATACCCAAGATGCATCTTTTAAAATGAGAACAGATTTGGAGATGGCAATCAAGGCCACTAAAGCCCCTCCCTGTCACCATAATACAAGCTGTTGTTTCAGTACTCAAAAAAACCCAACCTGTCAGAAGAATCTAACAGCAGGATGTGACCCTCAGCATTGAGCTTGATAAATAGTGAAGACATGTCGTTTTCATTACCGAAGGCTAGCTCACTCCTACTCTGAAGTCAGTGAACTTCATGTTATGTTTCTTCCTGCTCAAAAGAGCCCCTTCGAGACCAAGAGTCATCTTAGCTACATTAGTGAAGTGATTCATAATGTAAAATAAAGCAGATTACATGCCTAACCACTTTATTTCCTCCATGCCTCACACTCCCTCCTGGAGTACCTAATCCTAGTACTGCTGGTCTGGGATACGAAAAAAATAACATCATATGGCCCTGCCAAACCATCTGCAATCCATCTCCATAATGTGAACCATGCAGCCCAGGGAGCCTCACCTGGCCATTTCACAATTTTACTCAGTCCCACTGACCCCTCAGCATGGGCTCCCCAGCTGCTGCAGAAATGAGACAGCAAGACAGCAACGGCAAAGCTG
>JAOEHX010043495.1:26781-39279 GCA_025448015.1 Bolborhynchus lineola | reverse complement strand
CTCACAAGAGCAGAGTAGAGGGGCAGGATCACCTCCCTCGACCTGCTGGTCACGCTCCTTTTGATGCAGCCCAGGATTTGGTTGGCTTTCTGGGCTGTGAGCACACACTGCCGGCTCATGTTCATTTTTTCATCGACCAACACCCACAAGTCCTTCTCTGCAGGGCTGCTCTCAATCTTTTCTCTGCCCAACCATGCATAAAGAATGGCAGACTGCCACATGCAGCACCTCACTTGGATCTGTCTGCAGTCTTGGAAGCTTGATTACACTATGTTCTCCTACAACTGGTCCTTGAGCTTGCTCAAAGGTTTTAGCTGGGGAGTGCAGCTACTGTATACCCTTGACCAAGGAATGGTACTGCCTGTATTGGGGAAGGTCGTCCTCTTTGACCGAGTGCTCAGCTTTGGGAGGGACACTCACGGAGTGGTGAGGGAGGAAGGGGACGCCTGCCTAGCCAGCCAGATCAGCTGAATCAACCTGGTGATCAATGGGGTGACAGATGTCATGGCCTGATCACCCTCACATCCATTGGGCAGCCTTGCTACAGAAATAACAGCACAAAGAGCAAGAAACGTGATATACTACAAAACCAGAGCAAAAGTCAACCTCCCAGATCTACATCCATTGAGTTCTAGGTTTTGGGAGGTTGGTATTGCTTTTGACACTTTCATTCAACTGCTTTTGATGAAGTTACCAAGGTTTAGATTCCTTTCACTTTGAAGTGATCCCAAGCTTTTAACTTGAAATAAATGCAATTTCTTTCAAGATAAAACATGAAAGTGTGAGAATTTTCAGTGGATAATGCAACCTAACAAAAAAACCCATGCTGAAACTATCCAGTAATAGTGATTTTAAGAGCAAGAGGGACCAAGGTTTGATCCTTATACTCTATAAAGATTGTAGTGATGGAATAGAGAGAGCATTAAACCATCTCAACTTTTCAAAACAATTCTAAGCAATTTAAGAGCATCTATGCCATTGACTTATGCTCTTGTTATTTAGTTATTTAGCCTCCTCTGAAAATCCCTACTTTTATCACCAAATCATTACTCATCCCTGTCTAACTTAAAGAAATAAAAAGATAGTTTGCCTGGAATTGGGCTGCTGTTTGCAATGCAAATTTGTAAGCATTTCCCCCACCACTATAAAAAAAAAAAAAAATCATTAATTTACAATGTTTAGCAGGTTTATATCCTGGACCAAACAAGATAAATCGTTGACACAAAATTATACTGAAATTGAGTCAACATATCTTTAGTAAATATTCTTTGAAGTACTGCAAATCAGAAAGCTGGCTATTTTAAGGTTTTTCCTCCCTTCAATCTCTTAAGAGAAAAATACAAGTATATACCAAGTTTTCTAAAATACCATTTTCAAAGAGTTCACAGGGTAAATATAATTTAGAACACCTTGATCACAAATGATTGTTGAAAATAAGCTTTACGCTAACAAATATATTCAGTACTTCAACTAATCAGGGTTCAAGACCTGAAATGACTTCATCCAATTGGCGTTCGAACATCAAGGCAGAGCTAGAAAAGAGAAAAAGCTACAGGTATGAATGCAGTTACTTCAAAGTAGGGATTGAAAAATATGAATTATCTTCCTAAAACAAGTTATTGCCTGGTCCATAATTTTCAGAAGACCTAACAACAACAAAAACGTCCATATTTCTTTAAACCCTAATTATAAAAAAAAAATTCTTTAATTGCCTGTAATCATATATATGTCTTCTACCCTATCTTGGGATGCTGTTAATGTTCTCAACATTGGAATGCTGTGCCATTCTGCAAACAGAAAGTTGCACATAGGCCAATTTGTCACAAATCTTACATTCTGTCCGGAAAGAGCAGCAGCACATAACTGTACCTACTCTGAAGATACCCAAGGTTTAGCTGAGACTCAAAGTAACAGCTTATGTACCATTCTCATTCTTTTGAAGAGAGAAGGGGGAGGGGAAAATCTGATTTCAACAAGGTGGTCTGCTGAGCAGAGGGTATGGCAGCAGCTTTCTTTTTTCTTGGTCTTATTTCATCCCCACAGAGGAAAACAGAAGCCAAACTCGTATAAATTCTTATAATTTGACTTACAATTTGAGAAAGGCAGGGAAAAAAGAAAAAAAAAAAAAAAACCACAAAAAGAGGGTGCTCATTTACTTCCATTGCTAAGGGATGCAGATGAAGGTGCATAATACATTGCACACTGTATAGTTAAATACACTACACAGTAATGTGCAAAGCAGTGGTGTCAAAATTTTAGCAGTGAAGCGTCTAACAAAACTTATCTGATGAAAACTTGCTTCATGTTCAAGCTGTAAACTATCAAAGGTGATAAATGATCAGACACCACATATCATAATGCAGCTTTTCCATACTACAGTCTAAAATTCTGTTCTTTGCTAAGAGCATAACGTGACTTTTCCTACATTTCCTGCTGTTACCAGGACAAAATGTCATAGAGTTGCTCTCTGCTCACTTCCATGGCTTCTTCTGGCCACCACTGATCCAGTAGCTCATCAATGACCCCATGGGAAATGACACTAAGGGTGGGTGTTATAACAGCAATGGTGCCACATTTTCACGTTGTAAATCTGGTAGTACAGACTATGGATGTTGAATTAGCCCTGACAACTACTCCATCATAAATATGCTTTTCTGTATTACTGTCAAATAACTAGTATATAGCTATGCACTGCAAGCAAAAAGAGGAGGAAGAGGGCTTCAGGTAGGGATGTACTCCACACAGAAACCAGTGGCTGTTTCAGTGATCAGAGAACCCAGATCAGGCCCTTCTAGGCCTGTTTCCATAC
Source organism: Bolborhynchus lineola (assembly GCA_025448015.1). NCBI lineage: Eukaryota > Metazoa > Chordata > Aves > Psittaciformes > Psittacidae > Bolborhynchus > Bolborhynchus lineola. The sequence continues at coordinate 36,470 of JAOEHX010043495.1, read as the reverse complement.
TATGTGCAGCACTGGGATAAACTACCCTAGCTCAGAGTTTTACAGCCCGGGCTGACAAAAGAAACTTTTTGGAAGGCTGTCTAGAGACTAGAGAAAGCCTTTACTTCTTTATACAATTCATCACTTTAACGTAGGTTTTTTCTTTCTGATTAATTTTATTGATATGAGGAGCCTGTATTATCCTCCCATAAAAGCTAATAAAGAGCAACACATGGCACTTAAATTCACAACACTGTCAATACCACAAAATATTAATTGAAACAGCAACAACCCACTAACAGTAATGACTGGCAGACACACTGAACTTAATAGGTTTGGTAAACTAATGTGCCCATGAATGAATAGTACAGTAATAAAGAACAAGACCTGAAGCAGGGTAGTCCAAACTGCAGTGGGAAAGTTGATATTTTTCTTCTTTCTTGTGCAGAAGGTGGTTGGTAACGGGATGCTTGCTTATTATACATACATTACACCACACACTGATGGTTCAGCTGTACAGGCCAGAAGGAGCAAAAACTTTTCCCATTTACTCTGGAAAAAACACCCATAGATATATCACCTGTTATGCTCTTCTGTCCTTCAAGGCCTTAAAATATTTATGATTATTTAGATTCATGAGACCAGCCCTTCATCGGCAAATGCTGATTTAACTTGTTTTAAAAGCTAAATTCTGAGAACTTTGTCTAGCAGAACTTTGTCTTGTCTTTTACTCAGGGAACAATCTCTGTGATGTTAATAGGAGAAAATAATAAAGCAAACTACTTCTGGGTGTGAATAAAATCCAGCCCTTGATTATTAGTGGTAATCCTTCATGCTGTATTACTTTGATATGGTTTAACTATTTTGCAGGAGTCAGGCATCGCCATTCCCATCCTGATGTAATTGAATCTTTACTGAAAAGAGGAAATGCATTGTGAGTTTGTATACAAATTCTGAGAAAAAAAATCCACAAAACTATACATCAGAGTTTTAAGAGATAATTATATGAATTTGATTTTATAAAAATATTCTAAATGAAAAAAAAGGACAGGAAAGCATCAGAAGTGTTTCCTTTCATATACCAGTTTTAAGAAAATAACAATCAGAAATAAAATTCTTGTCTACAAAGCAGTTATATGAAGAGAAGATTTAAAAGATTTTTTTTAGAGTTTGAATATCATTCTTATTAATGCCAGAACCTGCTTGTAAGCAGAAAAATCCTTCTTGAGTTTACTTGTCAGTTGAAATCTTCATGCACAGATGACTCATATAGAACTAGATAAAGATAAGAGATTCTTTAAAGAAGCAATTCTTTTCAGAATTTGTCAGGTACTGTTTCCGGTCTTCATTTTTTGATTTATGATAATAAACTTTGATTGACTGCTTGACTGACAAATGTCCTGGGAAATTACCTACTTGATATTCTCAATCTTTTCTTCCTGAAGTCCCCAGAAAATGAAGTGTTGCCTTTTGTTGTTCTTTTACCAAGCCTTACAACTCTGTATCTTTATATGAAATGAAAGGTTCCAGATCTAAAGATAAGCAAGACCACATGACTGCAGAGTGAGCCAATCGTACGCAGATCTAGGATCCCATATTGTAAGGTTAATGCCTCCTTGTTGAAAGCATATAATCATTTTGAAGTAACTTCTTTGTTTTGTTTTGTGGTTTTGTTGTGTGTGTGTGCTGTTGCTTTTTAAAAGAATGACAAAAAAAAAGGCAGAGCCTAATTTTATGTGCCTGGGAGTAGCTGTCTGAGCTTCAGGCAATACAAACGCTGCTATTACTGGGGAGTAAAAGCTCTGCATAATTAACAAACATCATCAGCCTTACAGTTCCTGTAGAACATAGTAAGTTCCTTGCCTGAAGGCTGCTCTCAGCCTAGTAAGTCTGTTTACCCTGTCCAAGATTAGATTAGTTTAATTATTATGAAAAAGACTGCTAAGATCTTACAGCCTAATTATGCAAATGTTTCTAAATGTTCACAAAAGTAATTTATTTATTTGGAGATAAATGAATCTGTTTTGTCATAAACCAGATTGCAGTCCTGGCAAAGTACAAGCAGGGTTATGTGCCCTTAGGCATATCTTTCACCACAAATATCACTGGGACCCCTGGATTATAACATTTATAAATACAGAAATGTTTTTTAGGAGGTTTTTATTGTTTTTGTAAATTATAGTAATCCCAGAAAGAACTATCACAGGTTTAATACTCACTAACCTTGTTATGAAAACAGGGTTTCTCAGCAGAAGCATTTAAAAGATTCTAACAGCTAAAACATTCCTGGTAGACCTATTAAGGTGCACCTGTTTTATTATGCTTTGGAACCAATATCTTCAAAAGAGTTTTCCCCTCCTAGTACAGACTCTTGCTGCTAAAATAACCTGCATCAGTAAAGTACTGTTACCCTAAATAAGGTGGTAGCGTTCTTCTCAAGGCATACAGTATTAACCTTAACTGGAAGCAACTCCTTTTATGTTAGGAATTCTGTAGATTTTCCTCATAAACCTCACCGTGGTTTAGAGATTTAATTCTTCATCTATTTGTAATTACATGACAACACATGAAATAGATGCAGAAACCCTGATCTGTATTTAGCCATTGCTCTAGTTTAATTTCTATTATCATGGCGATAACACCTAGGCAGCACTCAGCTGCCTTCTGTGAACTCATGCACATTTCAGGCAGAGCATTGAAATTTTGGACTAATATGATCTTGATCACAAAGAAAACTGAAAAGCTTAACGTGTTGCACAGCTGTGTAAAATGAAGTGACATATAAGCCTAAAAGAAGAATGACCTTTAAGGAGTTCAAATCTATTCTTAATGAGACAGCTCATCTGTGGGTGGGGCCTACTTTGTGCACTGCAAAGAATACAGCCCTTATCCTCACAGGCATCAACTCCAGGGGGAAATAAACTACAGGCACCTTTAAAACAGTAAGCATGAAAATTTTAGCTGGATGTTAGTAGCAGAGCAGGTGAAACACAATTCGCATCTCTGTTAAACTGGGACATTTTCAGCCAAGTTCATTTAAACTGTAATGTCAATTTGATGCTGTAATGCCTTCTTCCATCAATATTTATTTTCTACTTGAGACAATAGCATGACATTTTACTGGAAACATATTGCATTAAAATCAATGCAGAGTGACTTGATTTGTTTATAAATTAACCATTCCTTAAATAAGCAGGGCAATAGCTCTATATGAGAATTATACCCACAGTTCTCCTGTGTATTAAATGGAGAATGTGAGGAATGATTTTAACTGGCTGCTATGACATCACCATTATCATAGATATTCAAGACATTAGAAAGTGCTTGCTGTCAGCTAAATGATCACATCTCAAGTGCACCTGCTTTATAATTATTCATTTGGAGCAGGATCATTAACATATTCCTTAAGTCATTTACAGGCAATTTGACTCTACAGTAATGATTTTTTCCCTCTTTGTAACAAATTAATGAGATATATATAAATACGTGAGCACAAATGAAATTCACACAATTCATATCATAATTAGTGTATACTGAAGGTCTGAAGGTTGCTAACTTGTATTTTTCCTGTGCTAGGAAGTTATTCTGCAAGTACTTAACAGTTTCAGCACTATATATGATCCTTCCAGAAGAAAAGATACCTGTCAATATACTTTCAGTGGTGACAACAAGATTTGTAGTCATTGGCTCTTTGGCACCCAGGCTCAAGAGTTGAAATGATGAAAGCAGAAGAGCTAAGAAGCCAGAAATTTAGTTAGTCATTTATTTAGTAATTTATTTAGTTGTTTAGACACCTTCAGGAATCATATGGCTAAATGATAAGTGTGTGTAAATACAGAGGACCATGTTCACACACTGCAACACGTCTTCAATACTGGCAACTCATTTTAGGATTTTGTACAGTTTACATACTGCCAGAACTTTGCTAAAACTGTAAACTCTCTGTTATTAGCCCAAGATAGTGCTGATTTCATCTTGGCTTGCATACAAAGCTTATTATAGAGGACATCACTGCCGGAGTGAAGGATGGTGTAAGACTGTCAATACACTGCAGTGCACATTAATTTTGGCCAAAGAAACCTCTCTCCTGTAACACCTAAGATTCCATAATTGTCTACTCTAGACAACACCTCTTCTTCACTCACAAGATGCGGTGGCCTGCAAAAATGCACAGCAGCATTTGCACAGATCATTCCTATATTCAGTTTCCCCTTAGCAGGTCATTAGCCAGTATCATCTGATTTCTGCAGAGAGAGAGTGAGAAACAAAGGAATTAATTGTTTTACTTCAAAAAAAATCCCTCAATCATATGCAAAAGAGAGGCAGCACGGCCCAGTGAACTACTGGGTTGAAATCTGTGTACTGAGCAGTTCTACCCTGTATCTAGCAGCCCCGTTTGTCACACTGGCAATGTGAAAATGAGCAGAAAACCTGCAGACACAGGGCGAAGAGAAACAGTGGGATGGAAGCATTTCTTCTTCTACCCCACCCCCTGAAAATGTTTGGGAAAAAAAGCCATTTGGGGAATTTCTTCTCTTACACAGCTGCTCTTTAGAGGTGACTTGGGAGTATCTGAAGAGATGAAGGGGGTCATAGGCGGGGAGGGTAATGTTTCCAGCTTCCCTTCAGTCTGACAGCAGAGGATCCTGCAGGTGCTAGAAAAGCCTTGCATGCATCCACCACAGTGACAACACCTCCGTCATGGCTGATCAATTTCCCTTGAACAGGTCCAGAAGACAAACTAGAAGTGACCTGAGAAAGAGCATGTGAACATAGGGAGCTCTGAGGTAGCTTTCTGTAACTCGAAGTATGAAATCAAGGCATTCTGGATGATACATATGATCCTGTATGACTAACAGATGCAGAAAGACTCTAGATTTGTTAGTAATTATTTTTGTACTGGGTTTCTCTTTGGAAATCTTGGCTTTAAGAAGACAGTGGGATTTTTCCATTCACTTCTCCCACAGTCAGGATATCAGACAGTGATGGTGAACCAATGGCATGTGAGAAGCTTAGTAATGTGATGCAAACATCCCTGATCTTTTGTGATCTGTTTCCCTAATTATTCTGGGTAAATTACATCACCCTTTATGGAATAAGAGTATTTTAAAAATAATAGTTTGTTCTATGGTTATCAAATTCTCTAGTTACAAAGTGCCAATTTGACAGGTGCATAAACAATTAAATTGACTTATTTACTAATGTCATTGGTAGGGGAAGACATCACCATTATTACACGTTACAGAAAGCAGAAGAATACTAATTACCAAATGACACACCAGTCATAAAATCAAAGCACAGAAACACTGGTGTGGAAGCAAAAAGAAGCTGAATCCTCAATATTTTTTCAGGATATAAAATACTCATATAATCGTACAATATAACAGTACCCACTGTGCAGGATATGTATCATTCCCAAGTATCCATTAGAAACAGAGATTCAAAAAGACTGCTTAGACCTTTTAATATTATACTCTCAGTGTAATTTACTGTTTTTAATATAGAACTGAAATGCAACAGAAAACAAAACATTGGATTATAATTTATTTTGCATCACAGAAATGCACCCTCCAACAGTGCATTCTGCATTATTGAAAACTAAACATTTGCCCTCCCTGTTCTTCTGGTACAGCTCACGTCACCATTACTGGACCAGATGGCTCCATTCTGCAGCACTTTCTAAGGATCTGATGTTTACAGTGTGGTATTGGCAAGGCCTTGGGGTTTTACCTCTCCCAAAATGAAGTTGCCAGCTCCCATATCAGCACACAGATTGCACATCCCTGCATACCAGCCATGATTAGCTATTCCCTGACAAGCAAGCTAAGATGGGCATCTCAGAGGATTTATCCTGTGCTGCAACATGACAACATCCCAGCATTTAAAGCAATTCACAAATGAAAGAATGCATTCGCTGTTCTTTTACCCAGTGACAGAAAACTTCAGTCTCATGGTAGAAAGGCAAAGAACAGATCCATACACATATTCTCCTACCAAAGTACAACATCTTCCTCCAGTGCTGCAGACAGCCTGACCTACCTGTCCAGCCTGGGATAAACAGCAAGCCCTCAGCCTTCAATTTCTTGGTGCCCTGATTCTTCCCAGGATCTATGCTGCACTTTCTCACTATATCTCTCTCCACCCCATTTATCTAAAACCTCTTCTCTTTCCTCAGGACATAAAAATAGCAATTGTCCCTGGCCATCAATTGAGCCCTGGAAAAAGTAAACCTACATACTCTGGGCTGTTACTCTGACAATTTACAGCTGTGCATTCAAAGTTATCTTACCTGCGCCAGCACTTTCCTTTTCCTTCTTCTAACTTTAAAGGCCATTTTAAAGACTTCCTTGACATAAAGCTGCATTCACTCAGGCAGCAATGCACAAGCTTAAAGAAACCCACAATACACATCAGAATAATGCAGAGAGCTCATCATGACTCATTCTTACTTTCTCTGTATTCACTGAAAGCAGTTTTGCATTTGTGAACTGCATGATGAAAGTGAACAGTACCCGAGTGCCTTCTCTGGGTGACAAAACTTATCACTGCCAGTTTGTTGGACTTTCATTGAGAGCAGAGCAGTATCTATCCAGTTCATTTCCCCAGGCCCACCCACACCACTCCCTCATTCTCAGCCTCCAGGCAGTGGCCATCTTGCTGAGTGCTCCTTTCAGCCTCCCTGGGACCCCCTTAGCCAGAGCCACTGGCTCACCACAGCATCACAGACTTTTAAGGTGGCAAAAGGGAGTGAGATGGACCCTATTTGCTCTGAATTGTCCTATCATTGGTGTGTGCAAGTGAAGCAGAGACCCCTCTTCCTCTTATCTTTGCTATAGTTCTGCTTGGATCACCTAATAGTGTGTCAACTGAAAATATATGCCACAGTAAAACAGCTATCTTTAAGACATTAACATTTACCAGTGAGCAGTTCAGGTACCTTGACATCTGACAAAAACTAAGGAAATATTATGGCATCTGTAAGTCACACAGGCAAATAAGCAAACTTAAATGTTACATCGTTTTTCATCTCTGACTATTCAAGTAAAAAACAAAATAAAGCAAAAGCAAACTATGCAGTACTTCACACTTAGAATAGATTTATTTCATCTTACTGAGGTTTTCTGTATCACTCATCAATGAGGTATCCAGAAACAACGTTTTGCTTATGAGAACAATAGCCTGTAAATTTCTGAACCTGAAATATTCATGAGAAATAGGTAATGATGTTTACAGCTTCACACACACACACAATTTGTGTTTTTAATGAAAGATCAGAAGAAGCTGGAGTGCAATATAGCATTATCCTTTGTTTTTGACAATTTTGAAAGAGTCATTCTCCATGAGAAAACAGCGAGTAGAGGTGGGGTATTTCTAGTTATGGCAGTCATCACCTGAGAGGTGATCTGTGGCTACATGACAGGTGGTCCTTTAGCACTGAGGAGCAACTGCTACAAAGCAGTAGCCCATCAAGTGGAACAGAATGATGTTTCCTAGAACAGTGCTACTGATGGAGCAGGTCTGCTCAGGGCTGACTCAGCAGTTATCTTATATTGGTAAACATTTAACCCTCCTTTCCATTTGATGTGCTTGGGTTTTTACAGTTTGCCTTTTCTAAGAAAGGAAAATGTATCATTTGATAGAGAAAGTTTCTTTTGACTAAGTGGATAATCTGTATTCTGAGATAGAAAGGGATAGTCTGCCAATGATATGGCTGATTTAACTTTTAAATCAACATTATCACATTGTTACAGATTTTCAAGCTCTATGCAATAATTATTCAGTTGATTATTTCAGATCCTGTACTTCATAAACTTCTAACACTTATAAGCATTTCATGCAATTCAGTCTAGTTTCCCAAACCTCAAATGTGGTACATTATAAATACCTTCCTTATAAAATGAACTTTGAATTGAGTACTGCAAATACTAAAATACAACAAACAGACTGCTGATGGGGAAACCCAAAACACATCAATCCCACAAGCACTATGCTGATTTCTGCATCAAAATTAAAGGCATGCTGTAATTCTGGATGGGAAAAAAAATAAAATAACTAAACAAATAATAAAAAAATCTCTAAATGTGTATTTATTATTGATCTATCAAAAGATCATGTTAGACTGAATTTAAACTTGATCTTTCCCCATATCCTATTTCCTGAATCCTTTGCAAAATGAGGCAGAAAATACCCCTGACATCTTTAAAACAGCTAAATCAAGGCTATTTACCACTGGCAACAAAATCAAGCATGTTGAAAGGGATCAACATCTTTGATTAACAGGAATTTCAATACCCTCAGACCACCTGCTGACTAAAGGATTTAAGGTAGTAGACAGATACTAGTGCTAGCAGTCACATAAAAGCTTAGATAGGTAACTGATCAGAAGAATATGCAACAGGACAACATGTCATTTGGCCAACAAGCCTGTCCGCTTTGCTTTCACAGGGCATTTCAGTTACCTGGTACCACTCTTTGCCTCACTCAGGGGCTGAAAAGTATAGATCAGCCCCTTAATACAGGAGAGGAACCTAGAGCATTAAGTATCATTTCAATTTTCCCCTTTTCCAGAGCTCAGGCCTTCCTAGACCCACATCGTCTGCTTTTAACCAGAAAGATACCCTCTACTCTTTTTCTTCTTTTTGAAGCAGGAGCCCCTCTCTGCTATACAGAAGATCTTGTCACTCTGTTTTCACTGTTTGTAGCTTCATTAGAAGCATTTTGCACATCTTAGGCTGGAACCTGTAGATGAGAACAGCTTTTTAATGTTCGCTGTAGTCTGGGAGAATTGTGCAATTATTCAACTGAAAGCTGTAATGATGAAGGGAAAAATATTATTTTCAACTCTACTTCCACTGCACATTTCCAAGATGAGGCAGTGAAGCTTCATTTACAGTCTGTTGCAAAGCAAATCAAGACATATATTTAATATCTAAATTGTGCACAGCAGCAATATGGAAAGAAGAGATGAAACTGCTGATTATGAAGCTCAAGATGGGGCAAAAGAACATGCTGTTCACACGTATCAAGTGCCAGCAGCCAAACGTTGGAGCAGTATCATTCGCTGCTCATTTAACATGCCTTTGTGCAAAACCTGACACATTTGTATAAATATTATAGAACACTCATAATTGAGGTCTCTCATTACAAAATAAAGCTGCAGAATTAAGAGCTGCCGAAGTGCCCAGGATCTAAAACTGGAAGATAGTAAAGCTATCTTCCACAAGATGGCTCTCTCTCTCTCTCTGTTAGTATTACTGACCCAAACCCATGTAGAGAGAACATAAATAATATTCAGAGCAAAAAGGCAGAGTTTGGAGGAGTAAGAGTGCCTCCACATGGGGACAGAGATATTTCACTGAAACACGGCAGCCTGTGTGACAGTGAAGAACTACACACCGTTCATTTTCTACAGACTGATAAAGGGCCAGAGGGCTTCACAGGGTGTTTTGAAATTACGTCCTTTGAGAGACACGTGCTTGCTCTACCTGCAAGCTTGGGGGGTTCCAATGCAGTTTCATTTCCCCAGCCACATAGGAGGAGTAGCACCTAAACTAATAAACCTTGCCTTTCAGGGCTGACAGAAATGCTCAGTTTCTGGACTCCATTTGAACAGCTAGCTCCTGGACTGCTATAAGCACGGACAGTGAAGCAGCTCTGCAGATGTAAATTCCTACTGGCACTCCAAAATTCAGAAAAAATGAAGTGAAAAC
>JAOEHX010043495.1:5825-22795 GCA_025448015.1 Bolborhynchus lineola | reverse complement strand
TAATGTAAGGGTGGTGAGGCACTGGAATGGGTTGCCCAGGGAAGTTGTGAATGCTCCATCGCTGGCAGTGTTCAAGGCGGAGTTCGACAAAGCCTTGAGTGATATGGTTTAGTGGGAGGTGTCGCTGTCCATGGCAGGGGGGGTGGAACTAGATGATCTTAAGGTCCTTTCCAACCCTAATTATTCTATGATTCTATGCATATTTACCCTGTTTGGGGGAAAATATTTGCATGGTTTTCCATAATTTAAATTAAGCTCATTCATACAGGCATTGCTATAAACATAAAAAAACCCAAAAAACCAACAAACCAAACCATAAAACATTAAGTACTGTGTGGTCTTAAAACTGGCCTTCTGTTTTGGCTACTGGGTAAGTTCATTCTACACTTACACGTATTTCTGGTGCAGACAACTATGGGAGAAACTCTGCTCTTGAATGGAAAAATATAAATTGCTTAACTATATTAATGACTTGTAAAAATATTCAGCACACACAGTTTTCCTTCTAAAGGTAGGATTCATTGTCAATAACTGTGCAAATAACCACAGGTATAAGAACTGGACACAAGTATTTTACCAAGCTGTATTCAAAGTGATCAAAATTCTTTCTCATCTTAGACCTGAAAATCTCACACTGATGGACAACTACAAAGAGGACATACACATCCCTTGGGCACAGCAGCGAAGGTAGGTGAACAAAGTCTGGAAGAGTTAAACACATGATGCTCACCAACAGAAGCTGCTGCTTGCACAGCTGAGGTTACATGAGCAAACAGGGCTTGAAAACCCCTGGCTGTTGTGTATAGTGAACTATATTTACTAGAGAAGCACAAGTTCAGCTGTTGCCTTACAACAAGATCAATCTATGTAGTCTGAAGATTGAACCTAGGTGTTCTAATCTCAGTATTAAATATTTGGAGAGCTTTTATCTTTATACCTGTAAGTGTACACTTTTAAGGAGCAGAAGAATATGTCTCATCTGAAATAAATCAGTTTAGATCTCAAAATATTTACATTTCCTCTGCTAGTTCTGAGTTCCTCATTCCTTGTCTAATTCTATTTTGCATCTTTTTAGGAATTACACATTTGCCTGACCCTAGTTTTGCCTGCCCACCCAAGCAAAAAATGTAAGAAAACTTGTAATACTTGTGAAAGGTATAGAAACCTGTTTATAATATGAGAAATTACCCAAAGTGCTTAGAATTCCTTTAAATTATTTCTTCCTGGAACATGGATGGAAGGAGATGGTTTTGACCCTTTATTCTAAAGTCTGACAATCTTCTTGACAAATACCTCCAAGCTATAGCAGCTAACACATATTTATGATTCTATGTGCGAGATGGCTCAGAATAATTGATTAGGTTTGCTAAGGTTCCAGTTAAGAAGCTGCAACTAAAATATCTTTTTCCCCCTCCCTTACTGTTTTCTTGCATAACATGTTTCTCCTTATCATTGCTCATTTTCATGCAGAGTATGTTTGCTTATTTGCTACGGTCAGTAGACAGTTTATTTTAATTACTTCAAAGGTAAATGTATTTGAATGCATTTGGCTCTCATTCCATGTAAGAAAAACAATTAATATAATGGTTTTAGAACTGCATAGGAAAAAATGTCAAAAATATGAGCTAACAACATCCAAAAAATATATACATTAATAAACATACTGTTTGCTTTGCCTAGACCTTTTTTAATGAGCACAATAGTGACAAGTTAACTTATTTGTTACCTAAATCTCATCAAAGGTTACTATGCAGTTATTTATCAACTTCAAACTTACACCTTCATTTCTATAATTATGTAGTAACCATTCAATTAACTTCTGTAAATGCATGTTGCTCTTGCACATCCTGTTCCAATATACCTTTAGCTTTAAACTTCTGTTGTTACTATGTGACGCTGCAGCACTTACAAGATGGTTTAGAGATCAGAATCTCACTGTTATTGACACTAGGCAATCAACTGAGATAAGAATTCATCACAGCTTTAAGAAGTTGTTGCTAGATGAGATACATTTATTGTAAAACAAAACCAAACACAGCAAGACAGAGAACTCCTATGTGCTGTAGACTTTGCCTGCCTGTCCAAAGATGGACAAGAGGAAGTAGATCATAAGATAGCATCAATCACTAATTTCAATTAAATCCACAAAGTATCACCAACCCACAAGAAAACTGCCTCTTTTTTCATGCCATAGGATATACATTTAAAAAAAAAACCAAAAATAGAACCTGGATATGTAAAGTGATAGGGTGAGACATACCGGTGCAGTCTAGCCATACAGGTACGGATGTCATTCTATTTTGCTAGATGAAAAATTCACTACCAGTCCAAAGCAACTGCTACAGATGTTTTACATAAAATTAAATCAATACCTAAGTAAATTGGGGCACTAAACCTGAATAATTTCTGATTGTCTCCTTCTCCAATAAGACACCAGCACTGAGGCTCCTAACTTCAGCTGTTGACCAGCAGCATGCAGATCCTGTTTTCTGCAGCCCACTGGTGGTCCCCAAGGCCAGCACACAGAACTGCATTAGATGGTCTGCTGTACAAGGGAATCATGTTGCAGGCAAAACCAATGTTCCAGAGGCAATTCAAGTACAGAAAGTGAAACTTTGCTATTTGACTTTTTAAAAGAAACGTAATATTCTTTTTATTATGGAAATGTAAATCAATGGATAGAAATTCCCTTCCAGACACAGGTCAAAGAGAAACATTTTTGAGTAAAGTAAGAAAGATGTAACAGGGTCCCTCTTGATGATTTGCAGCCAATAGTACTGTCCTGAATTTCAACCACTTCTGGGAATATGTTTATTGCCCTCATCCTCTCTCAGATTCCTCAGTCTCTTCAAGGACATGTAAAAAGAATTGCTTGGCAAATAGAATTTAATTGCATTAAATAGCAAATTAATCTTTTTCCCCCAGATATCCCACATTGTCCTGCCACACAACAAAACAACTGAAAATATAGCTAAGCACTGACTGGAGTCTCATTTTAAAAAGTTATTCTAGCATATTGGCTCATGTCCAAAAGGTATGCTTGAACACAGGAACAAATGCCTAAGCTCTGTTGCTCTTTGTCAAAACCCAGTCTTTCAGAAAATCATTTTCTTTACCCATTGGACAACGAAATGCATTGTCAAGAAATTTTATAGCAATAATTATAAAAGATGTCCATTTGAACCCGTTGAGGTCTTACTGATTTTATAACACCCAGCAGACCTCCCTGCAGGAGAACACTATATTTATGTTAGCAATATATGCGAGAATTGAGATCGTAAAATTAAATGACCACATAGAACTGTCATTTATATGATGAGAGCCTACATATGTGAGGGCTGGTTTATCTTGCAAGATAGGGTAGTACTAAATGGTCCACTCAGTGAATGCTTTTAATCACACATTTCTTCACTGTTTCTGCAATATTACACTTGAAGGACTGGTAAGCAGTTTGCTCTGAAATGTTAAATGGCTACTGGCAGTACAAGCCCAATGGAAGTGCTCACTAAAATAGAAGTACAGTACATATTGTATGCAATTGTTTTATGAGAGACATTATGGTTACTAGAATAACATTTCACCATTACCAACTGCTGAGAGAGAAGTCATTAAGATATTTGGCAAGCCAGTGTAATTTTTCAGCAGAACCACAGTACAAGACCTCAGAATAGCTTCTGTTCAAAAAGGCTAGCTGCCTCAAGAAAATAACTTAAGTCTTCAGATTCATTTTATTCATAGAGGTTTATTTTCAGATTCCAATGAGAAAGTTATTGCTGCCAGAGACTGAACAATTGAGTCTTAACCCTTTTTATAACAGTGCAATTTCAGAGCCACTATAATAAATCCTGCAGCAGTGTTTCCATTAAAAATCTTTTTTCTAAAGGGCTTTTATTGTGTGCACTTTCTTTCAGACACTTTTATGAAAGATTTCTTTAAACTACGATTTTAATACTAGAGAGAGATTAACCATGTGTTAAAGCATTATTAAATGCTGAGATGGAAATAAATGAAACTTAAGTCACTCTTATCATCTTAGCCACTTCCCATGTTTTTGCCACAATAATAATGAAAATTCATGCCCTCTACAAAAAAGAGGTCCATGCTGGACACAGTCCCCCTCACCACCATCCATGGAGCCAGCAACTGCCCATTTTTCATATCACCATTAACATATTAAAGACTGATTCACAAATGCAGGGTTATCATTACAACCTATTTGTCTCCAGTAAATATGCATTTCCTCTTCCTAGAACTGTACTTTAATGATGTGATGAGGCATTGCAGCTTCGGGATGTGATGTGAACACTTTCAACAGAAACAGACACTATGCATCACCTAACTAAATATTCTTCTCTATAACAAGAACAGTAGTGACCTATTACAGTATTTTCACAAGGTAACAAAACATAAGTAATGAGGCCCAGTGCAACCAAACACTTCTAGTTGTCAGTGTTTCCAATGGAAACAATGACTTCTGCTTAACACAAGCTGACAGGAGATCTCATGAAAGCCCTGTAAACAATGTAGGCCAGCATTAAACAAGCTGCTATTTTTATTCCTGCTACTTTCTGCAAGTCTGACCATGACAATCTCAAAATGATGAGTGTTTCAATAGAATTCACTATTTGTCTGATTCAGAAGAAGGTAATTTTCATGATTGATTTTATTTAATCTGATATTTTATACTTTCCACACCCATAATTAACAAATAAATTCAAACACAAACATTTATCAGGTGATTTATTTGCTACCAGAAGCGAGTAGAAGCTCCATCAAATGCAATGCAATTATTTGGTATTACATGAGAAAGAAATAATGCTGAAGAATATCCGTCTACAAAACTTTGTGCAAATGTTTGTGTGTTGCAGTGTCTACAGAAGAATGCAGTTCATATGAACAGAGGTTTTCCCATCACTCATTGCTATCACCTGAATCAGAGAAATCTATTCTAAAAAAAGCTCATTCTAATCAGACAGCTCCTATATTCTGAATAATATTATAGTATGGTTGTTCTCATCTCTGTAACTTTCTATAACAACTAAAGTCTCTACTATAGAAACTAAAATTACATAGAAACTCAGCTACTTACTTACCTGGATCTCAGATAATTACATCTCTAGCTCATAATCCCTCACTCCTGTAAGGTTTCATGCACATGTACAGGTACCTGGAATACTACCAAGGGCAGCAGCTTGCTGAAATTTTCTGTTTGAAACTAACAGTTTCTAAGACTAAACCAGGGTAGAATCAAAAATCCTAGTTTACTTGATAATTGTCAGGAGTAATCCCAAAAAGGAAGCACTCATCATGGGAAGTGAGGGTAAAAATTAACTTATTCTCTAGTAAAATCATATGTCTGCAAGCTGAATTGGAACTTCTGGCCAAAGTCATCCTCTTCAGAAAGACAGGTCTCCCATTCCTACAATAACTTTGCAAGTTTACATCATTATAGTTCTGATTTGCAAATGCTTACAAATATGCTTGGTTTTGACATTATGAGCAATTCCTACTGGTATTCCCCTAGCACAGAAATAACTACCAAGGGTGTAAGTGTCCACTCACTTGAAGAGGTGCTTAAGCCACTACCAGTTTTCACACTTGTCTATCATCTCTTTCTTCACTTATTAGGACTACCCCTCACAATTACCAAGTGACTGCTGATCAACTGCAGTTCAAAGAAGCAAACTTCTTCTCACACAAATAATGATCAAGAACTCAAAGTAACTGCCATTATATCATGAAATTACACTTCATTCATCAGAAAACTAATTTTCAGAACTTTATTCTGCAGATTAGCTCCAACTGTATACACAGAGGTATGAACCTCTTTGTTTAATCCTCATACTAATTTGAATTCCACAAAATTAATAACTGCATTTATTAAAGATGTATTTTTAGTTTCCTGTCTCCTAACTTAATGGGTTTTCTTGTGTTACAACCAGACAACCAAACCAGATATATATCCATGAAATGAAAAAAAGTGTTTTCCCTTTGGTCTTTATGAATAAATTTTGGTTTTATTTTAAAATTCAGTTATCAACATTTTTCCTCGGGAAAAAAATCACTCTTGTAAGACTTTTAAGAACGATTGTGAACACGCGCGCGCACACACACACACAGATAAACACAAAAGTTTTGTCTTTAAAGCTCATCTGTTGTGTCAGAAGGGTTTGCTCTTCATCATTTTTAATTTAGAATGCTAATTTTACAGAATGTGAGAATTCAAAGAGAGTTCTTCACAGCACCTACTCCCATTAGAGTACTTTCTGAAAAGTAATAATATTAACAGTTTTTCTATTAATTTCATTTTACTTTTCAATGGCTTTTTAGGGTCCCACAATAAAGGAAAAAAATCACTAAACTCAGAAGCATTTAAAAAGAAGTTGTTAAAATTTCCCTCATTAAATGGAAAATATCAGAGCAACTAAACGCTCTACTGACCTTTCTGAAAATTCACCATCATTTCAATATCACTTAACAAAAAAGAAATTACAAAATTATGCCTAAAACAATGAATGGAATTATAGAAATGAATTAAACTTAAACCACAAGTAGTTCCATTAGATGTTTCACTTTTTACATGTAGATCTACACATCTTTCTTATTTTCTCATGCAGCTTCCAATGTGAGTGACCCAGCTACTAAAACCTTCACACTTTAAAAGGTTAACTATTTTCAAATTAATCATGAAGGAAGATGGTGTTGCCTCTTAAGCTACTTACAAAGTTTCCCCAAAAGATAGTCTTCTTATAGCTTTAAAACCTTGACTGTAGCTCATCAAAGTGGCCACACAAAACTGCTACATCTTTTTGACAAGAGCAGTTGTTAGTATCATTATAATGCTGAATAGCAATAGTTTCAACAGATTTTAAGAAAATATACACTTGGGCCCAAAAGTGGAGCTGGGATAATGTGATGAGTAAACAGGATTACACACTTAAGCAGTCAAAGTTTGCCAGGCATGCAAACCCTAAGGAAAACTTAATTAAAGTCAAGAAAGAGGAAGCACAGAAGAATTATGCAATAAAGTTTGTGCAAAGCAAATATGAACTGATCAGTTATCAGTGCCTGGGGGATAGTTTTGGAAATGTAAGTCTTCAGTCTACAGAATGCTGGGATGGATTCTGAGCTTTGTGTTTTTATCATGTACAGACACCACTTATATCAATAAAGTTATGTTGGATTTATGGTGCTAAAACTGATGCAGATTTTTGTCCATTCAAACAAAACACTGATTGCTGTCATGCCCTTCTGAAGACTTAAAAGTAAAACTGAATCCTCCACAGATACATTTCACAATTCTGACCACCCATTTGACTATTCTTTTTATTCATAATTTCTAAACTCTGAGATTTGGGACTTGACTCTCCTCTTTGTAATAGAAATTTAATGCTCATAAAACTGCCTGTAAGTCCACTGATAAGCAGGGAATATTTATTGTTGCATAATGGGGACTGATACGTTATCAGGTTCTTAACTTATCAACTCACTGTTTTCTTGCTATATTTCTTTATGTTCATTACATAGTTCAGAGCAGTACTCAGTCCACATTCAAATGCTCTGAGGTATTGTCAGATATTCATCAATCACCCAGCGAAAACTGAAATCTTTGAGATTTACTGAGATTTCTGAGATTAACTCACCAAATTCTGATAACGCTTCTGTAAAAATGGGAGTTAGAGGCATTAAAAAAAAAAATAAAACTGGGAAAAGGCAGGCAGATATACTCAGTATTTTATATAAAACCTGCAGAAGCAGCAGCAGGCTCTCCTCCCTCTCAAGCCATCAAGTCAGAATCCTTCCTTTGGGAACTACAGGGCATCCAAAGCTGTAGAAATTTCTCAGCTTTTTACCATGTCAGACAGCTATCTCTGCCATACAAAGAAAATAAAAATTTGCAATCCTTTCAACAGTGTATTGCTGTAGGAATGCAGTTGTGAACTTAACCACTTTCTACAGTTTTGCTACTGACTTTATTGCTGACTTCAGAAAGGAAAAAGTCTGCATTCCCACTGCCTCAGCAACATCACTCAGTATTTTGCCTAGGCAACTTTGGCTGCTGGCCACAACCAAGATCAAAAAGTGCTATTCATGTTGCCAAAATACCAGTCTCTGGATCTTAATAGGCTTGTTCAAAAGTGTTTGCAGCACTAGTCATCATGCAACAGTTTAGTGCATGTAAGACTCAGGTTGCTGCCTCTTGTTTTGAAGCATGTAATTTCAGTGCAAACTACAGCAAACTGCTGCAAATCCCAGAGAAACAAATCTTTCACAGCAGAAAAGCAACTGGCTAGTATCTCAAGGAGATTTCAAGTGCAACTCCCTTTTAGATGAACTAACTGGGGCAAGGAAGGAACTTCTTTTGTCAGACAACTAACATGGAAATACGAATGAGGTCACCAGCATCACTGCCCATTTTTTTTAATTAAGCAGAATAAGGACAGGAATTTTAAAAAAGGAGATAATAAATTAAAAAAAAAAAAAATCAAATGCTGTTGCAAACAGAAGGCTAAAATAACTAAATTTTTCAAATGGAAGGAAAGAATTTATATTACTTGCAGAAGAAAGGAAGGCCACTACAGATTTAGAGTGCAATATACCAAGCAGAGATGTTACCATTCCCTCTGGCACATGATCGGAGGCAAAATACATACAAGAATTAGGCTAAAAAGCATGAATCTAAGCCTAAGTTTCTTCAAGGTAAGATGGGAGACTAGGCCTATTTAATACCTGCCACTTAAATACAAAAGCATACATTTAGCTTCACTCATTTCTCTCTACTCTCGCAACTCATAAAAACAAACTGATGGCACCCTGCAATCAGTCGCAATGTGTAGGTATTCCATTCACACACAAAACCTAGCAAAATACTTTTTTTTTTTTTTTTTTTTAATCATATCGCTTTAGAATTTACTTGAGACAATCCAATCATTGTTAGACATCTCCAGTGCTTTTCAAAGAGATTTCAGTGTTACTTTGCAAAGAACAGCTGCTTTACATCCATTAAAAGAATGCAATATGCTCCTTTCAGGAGTTTCTTCTATAGTTTTGCAGAATTGTGAGACATGGTACTCTTGATCAGGAAGGAAGGTAGGAAGACAAAAAAAAGAAAAATATTAAAACTGTAGAAGTGGCCTTTGTAGACATTTGGTATAACAACAGCTGACTGCACTGTTTCATACGACAAATAAAGTTTTTTTAAATAACACTCAAAACAGGCATCAGAAGGAATATGTTAAATTAGTTACTTAGGAATCACCATGTTTAACTGAGCAAAGTATTAGACTTAAATTATTTGCCTCTAGTGACCCCTGAAAAAGGCTTAGTTTTGCAGTCTGAATATAAAAAGCTTAGAAATGCTAATGATTCCATCTGGAAATCAAAATAATAAACTGTTAGATTAATGAATGCTACAAGTAGCTCTTGCATGCAGAATAGTAAAGACATTGTTAGCAATTTGTTTTGACAAAAGTGATTAGAATATTTATTTTTGCTAACACTTCTCCTACATGCAGACCTGGAAAAATGAAACTTGTTTGTATAATTCAGTAATACACAAATCTTTATTAAAACTCAGAATGCTGCTAAGTTAATTATATGACATTACCAAGAAAAGGGATAATCAAGAAACCCTCCATAAGTTCATAATCTGAAAGGCAAACAGTGCTTCACTGGTCTGATCTGTAGAGCCACTTGGAGCTATTTTCAATGGAATTGCTAGTTTTTACTGCTTATTATTATAATGGGAGGAAAAGCAGAACTGCTGTTATAATTTCTTTTGATCATCAGGAATGCAGCACAGCAGCACCTAAACCATTACATTTGGTTTGGATTACATGGACTGCAAATGCTGCCTCATGAAGGAGAGGAAATGTGGTGAAGAGTGGGGTTTTTTTCTGCTTTGTTTCTGCTGATTCCATTATAAGGAATTCCATTATAGAGATGACACCTGCTCAGAAGTCTAGAAAGAGCATGTTTTCGTCAAGAAAAAAAATAAAAAATCTAACTTTTTAATGATGCTGAAATTACTTAAAAAAAAAAAAGGAAAAAGAAATCTTAGGAGTTATAGCAGATTAAAATCTCATCTGTGATGTCAAAATGAACTGTAGGATTTCCCTCTCATTTTGCTGTCAGAATAACCACTAATGCAGAAGAAGGGCAAAAATTAATAACAATTATTCACAGATTCCTAGTGCAGTAGGAACCATATTGTTCAGGGCTTCCAGAACAGCATATCATCGGCTAAAGATGTAACACAATTTCTATCTCAAGCCCCTTACTTGTGGCTCAAGTACAGAAAGACATTCTACCCTGATTACAAGCAATTGAGAATCTTAACCTCCTTTGGTTACAGTGATTAGTTATTCTCATTGAATAAACCAATTACACCTGCCTTCAGTTTCTAGCAACATAGTTTAATTATGTCTTTCTCTGATAGATCTAGTACCAGAGAGCTTTCTTCTGCAGGAATAACAATAAGTTACATGTATCCCAATTTATTTGAACATTTCCTCAAATGTTTCATTCCAAATGCAAATTCCAACCCTGCTTTGGGATTCTCCTGTAGGTCTCCTGGGTGGATCAGACTAGCAAGAGCCTATGGGTTCTAAAGCATTTCTGCAGTCTGTAAAACCTCAGCAGCTGAGGGACTGACTCCTCCTTCAATGAACTGGAGTTTGACTTTGATTTTGAATATGGCCTAGTCCCAAAGTCTGAATACATCCTTTTGATGCATCAAGTACTGCTGATTTCAAAGCAAAATCTGCTTTTCACTTAGACTTAGTTTTAGACATTTTTTCTTCTGAAAAAGTATGTGGTGGTAGGGAGGGGAGAATGAAAAGGAGAAAAGCAGCAGCAGCTCTGGAGAAGTTAAAGGGATATGATATTTTGAATTAGTGTTTTCATGTCTCCAGCAGTAAGTGGAGAGTGTTGATAAACACACATATTTTGCTGTGCACAGCAGGGAGGGCTTCCTCTGTAACACGACCTGTGTCCCCACATTCATATTTTCTCTGATTACTTGCAAGGAAACCACTAAACTGAGGTGAAGGGTGGGCACTAAACTGTGCATTTCGCTGTTACAAGGAAACTACAGTTGTGCTGTCACATCTATGAGTTGACAAGAGGCATCAACACATACTTAGCTGTAACCATAGTCTGGTAGCGGTGGCCAACAGTAGGCAAAAAAGAGAAAAATGGGAAAGTACCAGTACAATGAGAATCTGCTATAAAACTCAGAATTATGACAGTCCCCATGTCCTCATTCATTTGGTGTGGTTTTGTTTTTGTTATCAAATTTGGTTCATGTCTGTAACCAAATGTCACCACCTTCTCCAGGCAAACAGCTGCCTCTGAAACATTCAGAGCTGTCTCTTGGCAGCAGCCTTTCTAGTAGAACATCAGTGAAGCATTGCCTCTCTAAAAAACAGCAGCTGCTAATTCTGGTGTGGTACATAACAGCACGCTGCCACATCAGGTTGAGTCCCACAAGAAAATGAATTTCTCTGGCCTAGATCATTTGACAATTGCTACCATATGAATAATTCAATCCACAAAATCTAGCAAATGCAAGCAGCAAATAAAACAGCAAGCTGTGTACTACACTGTATGGCCAGGAACAGCACCAGTTCAGCCAAAGGGTGTGACAGCTGCTTGCTGATAGTGATTGCTGGCCACTGCTCGCTGGCTAATCGCTGAACCAGCAGGAGGCTTCCTGGGAAGACATTTCTATGTTTCATCCCAGTCCCTTTAAATCAGTAAAATTAGGGTCTTAACCTATAAAAATATGTTCATCATAATTCCTTCTCTGGATTAACTAACCTGATTTAAAAACACACATTTAACTAAACCACTGCAATATTCTCGTGCATGAAAAGCTTTAGCTTTGTCTTTCCTTCCTTTAGTTTCTGGGCTTAAAATTTTGTACAAGGAGACTGAACATCACAGCTTTGTTCAAAAATGTTTCTCTGGCTTCAATTTTAGTAACACATACAGGAAATATATGTTAATTGAAAGATTCCTTTTTCATCCTTCAGTATATTTTCTTGGCCTTGTCCCATCTACTTATAAAGCAGGAAAGGAGAACACATTCAAAGACAACTTTGCTGTTTCTGAGATTAATCTATTCTACTTATCAATTCTGAAATACTCTACAAAAGAGGAGGTGACCGCAGTTCCAGTCTAGGCTGCCTGGTGGGCTGTCTTGCACCTTTGGCAGTCCACCTGCCCTGGCTCACAGGCAGAAGCCTGGAAGTCTGGGAGCCCCAGACCCAGGGTAGCCCAACTGGCAGAACAGCCAAACAACCTCTACATCCTTTGCATTTCACTTTGTAGCTGGCAGACTTCCAAGCAAGCTGCGTAGGTGAACCAGCAGGAAACCAAGCTGAAACTTTACATGTTTCCAGAAAGAAGTTTGTCAAATTGAACTATTTGCATGGAATACTCAGATGAAATAATAGCCCCACCACTGGAAATTTTCTGTATGAATCTGGTCTGTTTCATGCTTAGATAACACAGTAGACAGTAAGTGCCTCATGTTGGGGTAGGTTATTCACACAGGAGCAAAGAAAAAAAAAAAAAAAACAACCAAACCTGACTGTGAAACTGCAATTGCTAGGAATATGTTCCAGGTTAGAGGCATTTATTACACTTGCCATTAAAGCTTTCAAAGCTCAGGTTCACATTGTCTTTTTTATGTTCTTCTGCTCACCAACAATCACTCCATCATATACTGCATCACCAGCTCCTATTTTTGCTAACCTAATTAGCTGCCTCTAGTCAGGGACACTGTTCACCTTTGATTACTTTGCTCTTCACACATCAGTTTACCCACAGCAAAAAAAGTAGCAGCCTATCAACTGGGACACTCAACTGTATACTTTACACAGGAATTCTACCGGCAAGAGTAATTTTGCATCATTTTATTTGCTCAATTATGAGGATTTATCTCTTATTTATCTCAACTGCCCACAGAACTAATTCACTCAGGTCATTTCATCTCACATTTCCAATTCATTAGCTAGGGTCAGCTGACAACCAGTAAAAAGTGAGGGAGCCTCTACTGCACAAAAAGTGAAAAGTATTTACAAACCAGACACCTAATTATCCAAATGAAAATAAAACAGACCAGAAGAGATCAACAAATGAAACAGGGTCCAGCTTTAACAAAAAGAGTATTTTCAACAAGAGATAACCTGCCACCAAAGCAAACAAAAGTAAAACAAGATATTAATACTTCAAAGCAAACCAGAAATCAGTTTTGCCCTCAGGAGGGGAAAGGAAAAGGGAGAAGGGAAAAATCTATAGAAACAAGAAAAAACTTCTAATACAGAAACAAAGATTCAAACACATTGAGGGATAGGAGCTAAGCCAAGACAATAAGATTAAACAATCTTGTTCCAAAGTGTTTTATTTAATTTAGGACTACTGACTCTCCTTTGACAGACCTGTGTCACACCAGGCACATAGTTTTCAGCCAAAATTTGAGACTTTTTTACTCCCAAGTTCAAATGGGAGGGACTTGAGCCACTCCTCAATCTGCCCCTAGCCTTTTGACCACACCACCAAGTGTGCTTTGCCAACACTTCCATGTCTCAGCCTGTCTAGGAGCTGGCTTCGCAGCCACTCATTAATGATGATCTCTGCTAAGCAGGCTACTGAACATGCTGAACTGGACACATTATCCAGTCTTTATTTTCTGTAGCTATGGTCTGCTAAGCAAAGTTATCTACACATCCCCCTGCATACTCTGCAGCTAGCCCTGCCTGATACAGCTGCATATACATGCTTCCCCAGTCAGTCTTAGAAGTAATTTCATACTCTCCTTTCTCCACACGTAATGTGCTCACTTTCCACACAGGTCCCACTCAAATGCATATTCACAGCTTGCGCCAACGCTGAAAGTACCACAGAGCACAAGGGCATTTCAGAGGAGAGTTACGCAGCCCTCTGAAATCACCATGCTTCTAGGTAAATAAGTCTCTGATGACCCATGCTATATGTACAGCATTAGGCTGCATTTGCGATTCAGATGTCTGCTCCAAATCTAAAGCACACATACTGTACTAGAGAACTTCCAACATAAAGGATGTATAAATGTGGAGCTGATTCACACTCTTAGCTGCAATCAAACTACCAGAGGATGCTGAATGATTCCTTCTGCTCTGGTTTTGGATGCCATTATCTGACCTCATTTCTTGCTTGTGACATTTTCTTGGGCAGCTCAGTGCTCATATATTATTGCTCAAGCCAGCAGTGTTCAAAATCGTACAAATGTGAGTATATGTGTATGCCTCTGAAGGGGGATAAGGGGTGGAGTAAATGAAAGGTTTTTAACTATCTCTGATTGAGAAAGAGAGAAAACAACATTTAAAAGCCTTTTAAATTGCTATTCCTTCCTTTGGATCCTAAATTTCTCTTTGTTTTGTCCTGTGCAGCTGGCTGAATGATGACAGAGTGGCTTGCAATTATCTGGATGACATTAGATGCCAGCTGAAATGGACACTAAAGGAAGAATCCAACATCCTGCATATATAATTCCTACTCCATTTGGCAATGAACCAAGTCAACAAATATACATTCCTTCCCCCATCATCCCAGTAAATCTCATGGCCAGCAGATGCTGCTATGGTAACAAAAGCCTGTGAAGGGGGAAGAGATTAGTTATAGACAGTTTTCAAAATGTTGGAGAAGAGTTTTAGATACAGAACTGCACACACCTGTAGGTAACTCCCACAAGTTCTGCACAGCGAACACTTCCACATACACCACAGACCTAGGCTTCCAATGCCTGTAGAGTTCTGAAGGGCTCTAATTAATCTGGCAGCTTTTATTTCAGTCATTGTACAGCTTATTCAAATCACAGGTACTTCACTACCAGTTCTGTGAAGCTTACTAAAATAGACCTTAGAAACTGAGCACAGATGTCAAAATAATGTTATTGGATTCCTGAATCTGTTTCAAAGATAGTTATTCCAGAGAAACTTAAAAGTTATATTCCTGTATTAGCACACTGAGTAGTTCGTAGCAGTTTAGTAAATCAAATATTCCATACGGCTAGCTTAATAAGATGGGGAGTCATGCGTGAAATGACTGCCAGGTTAATGACACAGGGAACCATGCATGGCATCTATTTGCATATAATAGCACAGAATGTTCCCCTAAATCCTTTTAATTACTCATCAGTTCTTAAATAGGCATTTAACTAAGCCCTCATCCAGAATCAAAAAGAAAGAAAAAGCCACATACAATTGAAAAGAATGATGGATAAAGACTAAGCAAAAGCTAAAATGCCAGCTTGTAGAAAGACCTGGAAATCTGCACATGCAAACAAAACAAACCATACCTTAATGCCTAGAGCTAAAAGTAAATAGACAAAATTTGTTTCTTTGTAGTAACTCTTCAAGAAAACCAAGGGGTGTTTTTCAATCAGGTGTTACACTATGGAAAGATGACAGAGGAAAAACACCAAAAAGTTGCTGGAGCAACTTGCAGAATGGATTATATGGGGAACAGCATCTGTGCCTGTTATTTTCCTGATGACATAGAGTCTGCCTGAGAGACTGCCCAAGGTGATTTTTGTTTGGCTTCCTTTTGCAGGGCCCCTTCCAGACTGTCATAGGTACATTCCTTCATGTTGCAGCTCTTGTTTTGGGTTTGTAGGAGCAGCTGAAGAAAGGAGACACTAAAACATGAGCTACAGAAGGGATGTCAGGGTGAAGAGAGAAAGTCTAGACCATTCTCCTTAGACAACAGTTCAGGGAAGGCAGATAACTGTGCCAAGCCATACTCAGAATCAGGAATGTTGTTTCAGCTCTACATTTTGCTTTTTTCTTTCTGTTGCAATTGCTCTTGTTGAGCTTGTTAGCCAGCTCTGTCAGGGCAAGGACACATTTTCAATGCACTCACAAATGGGCCCTCAAAGATGCTCAAGGCTTTCCATGTCATTGCAGTGTAAAAGACCAATTTACATGTTGTTTAAACACCTTCAGGCCCAAATACACATAACACACAGAGGACAAAATACAAACTGGAAAAGTTTCTACTTCTCTTCAGCAAGTTGTACCTCATGTAAACACACTATCATCATACATCCTGTGCTGTGCAGAACACAGGCATTCTCTTCTAGATGGAAACCTGTTCTTCCCTCCACTTAAACAGAAAAAGCCATCCTCAAGATCCTGCTCCCAGTATCTTTTTTTGTATAACTGGATTTAAATATCCATTACTCCAAGCTACTGATTACTTGCAAATGCAAGTCACAAATTTATATAACTGCAGTTTCTAAATCTTACCAAAAGGTATATTATAATTCCAACATGCAAGAAGATAATATGCTTATTAGTTACTATGTTTGGATATGAAAAGCAATTAACAAATTCAAATTAAGCACGTATGAAATAGTGAGCCTTGAAATTTCACACTGTTGCTACAAAAGGCATGTCAGACAAATAATATTCGCCAGCTGCTTTTCCTATGACTCACTTGAATAGTACTAGGGAATCAGAGCAAACAATAAAATTTCCGCAAAGAAAAGTGTTAAGATATATCCATTGTCTCATGGACCCTTTCAATGAGGGAAAATATCCCTGCCTAGAAAACAGCAGTGAAAAATATGAACGTGCTTTTCTCCTCACCTATCATACACTTCACTGAAGTATCAGCTTCAAAGCCTAAGCAAGACCCATTGAATCATTATTAAATCCAAGCTTTCCTCTATGTTTTCATTAAAAAAAGGCAATGTTGTGTTATTGCGACTTTATGTATTTAAGCTTGTAATGAAAAAAAAAAAAAAAACAAACACAAAACAAAACCAAAACAGAATAGAAAAGATAAGGTTCCATAGACATACTGACTCATCCTTTTTGTAAAGCACAGTAAAGACCAGGTACTGTTGTAAGAAAAAAGACTGACTGTGGTTCACTTACAAAATTTCCCAGGAAAGAAAGATAAAATCATATAGTAGAAATACA
>JAOEHX010043493.1:0-34132 GCA_025448015.1 Bolborhynchus lineola | reverse complement strand
TAGAGCAACCACTCCAAATGAAAATGTGTTCTCTTTATCAAAGACAGCTCTGTTAAAGAGTATGTTAACCAAAGGCCAAGTCTCTTTATTCATAATGAAGCTGATAGCAAAAGTTTCATCAATTAAATGGAGGAAGCAGGGTAAGATCAAATGGTTGCAGTTGTGAATGATTTAGAGGGGTGTTTGGGGAAAGGCTGCAGCAATGCCTTTCTCAACTTCACAGCTACTTAATGGTACTATTTGTATTATTTGAAGTTTTCTGGATGTTTATTAAAGTGGGGT
The DNA here is from genome assembly GCA_025448015.1 of Bolborhynchus lineola. Lineage (NCBI taxonomy): Eukaryota > Metazoa > Chordata > Aves > Psittaciformes > Psittacidae > Bolborhynchus > Bolborhynchus lineola. The sequence continues at coordinate 33,850 of JAOEHX010043493.1, read as the reverse complement.
TGAGTTTGGAAGAAGGGCGAACAGAAGACTGACACAGAAATGTGGGAATAGAAGGGTCAATGAAGAAGAAACAGTGAGGTCTCTAATAGTGGAGTAAGTGTTTTGAACCTTGTCACCTTTCATGGTTGGAGATGCTGAAGTGTTTTGTAAAGTCTCTGTGTGTGGCCTGGATGGAGAAGGCAGTAGGTGACCAGCATGCTGTGTACCTGCAGGAAAGAGCAGATTTTTCTGCACGTTACTGGACAACTCTTTATTCTTGCACTTTAAACTGACCTCTTTATCCAATGCTGTGGTACTATTTTCATGTATTAATCGATTCTTAAGGTCAGTGGGGAATTTGATGAACATCTTGTCTGAACCCTTGCAACAACAGCCAAAAGATTCAATGCTGTAACTCCTGCCAGTAGTGTCTGAGCAACAGCCTCTTTGAGAAGATTGTTGGCTTATTCCATGACTGAAGTTAGAGAGGAAAAAGTTCCTTTGAGTAGGCAAAATCTTATCTATCATGTTCTGATGTTCATCCAGGGCTTAACGTTGTGAGGGAACAATCAGTGCAGCTGCTAAAAAGCATCTCAGGTCTTCAACTATTGTGTATATTCAGTCAGTATTCATCAGGCTGGAGCTCCAGTCTGCTGAATCTCTCCCCCTAGTTTCAGGATTAGCTAACTCACTTTGTACTGCCCAGAAACATACTGAGTCCCTGACATATATAGGTTTTAAGGAGGCAAGGATAAAATTCCCAGTATAAAGGGAAAAAGAATACACCAAATGTTGTAGATACAGGGCGTGCTGTACAGAGCGGCAGCAGAAGCTCAAGTCCTTTGCATTATTTATGTGTGTTTTGATTTCCCTCACTGTTGCACCAAATACTGGTGCACCAGTAGCACAAAGGGGGCAATTCCTAGTGGCATTAGAGCTCCGTACATCAAGCTGTCTAAGTACCTGGAGAGAGGTGCTTAATGTTTATTAAGCAGTACTATGAAGTGATACGATTCAGAGCAGCAATGTTCTTGTGTAGAGGATGGGGGGAGCTGTGACATGTTTTCTTTTCATTTATTTGGTAGCAGGGGAACCTGGTAAAAAACAACTTATAAATTCTGTGGGTACCCAATCTGGTTTTGTCATCTGGACAACTAAAACACATTAATATAGAATAACGCTATTCTGACAATGAATTATACTTCCTTTACCGTTACTCTGAGCAGTTGTGGAGCTCAAGAGCTTTGCTGACACGAGAGAGTTATACAGGTTCCCCAAAACTACTGTTACCACAAGGCATGTGTTGGGTTTTTTTTGCCTTTGGTTCAATATATGTTACAGTTTTTTAGCTGAAAGGAACTGGAAACAGGTAAAGGACAGGAGAAGCACGGTCCTTGTCTTTAGATGGATTTCAGCACGTTCTGGGGGCACATGAGGTAAAAACTTTTGGCAGGGCTAAGACTCCACAGGTATCTGGTAGGACCTGTTAACTTCTGTTCCATGTCCCCTGAAGTATTTTGGGGACAAGGAATACCATTGCTTCACTTGTTAATTTGAGAAATTTTCACCTCTCTTAATATCTTGGACCTTTAATGGCCCCTTTATGACAGTATTTTCGTTTATCACTGTCTTCATCTTTATTTCACACATGCAGGTCTCAGTCAAAGAGAAGGAGATAGCTAGTGTGGAGTCTCTCAGGAAAGAGCAAGGTGCTGAATCTGTCCTTTGCAAGTGCCCTAACAAAAGGAGCTCCATTTCTGTTCACCCCATGTTCAATGAGATAATGGGAACCACACAATTTGTTCAGTTTCTGCCTCCTCAAAGAAATACTAAGCCAAAGAGGAAAAAGTATTGTCCCAATGGATCTGAGAGACAGATCACTGCTAAGCAGAAGAAATAGCCACAGTAACAAAAAGCTGATTTCTGAGGCGCTTCAGTGCTCCAACTAGTATTTCACATTGATTATATGCCAAGACGTTATTTAGGCAAACTAGATAATCTGTGTTGTAAGTTCAAATGGGAAAATCACTGAGACACCTGCTCTGTGTTTGTCTGATGGAACAGAGAAACTTGATAGGAATAAAAGAAAAGAGATGTTGGCCCCAGATACTGGCCATCCCTGGAGCATGTGTTTGAGCAGTGACACCAGGATAAGAGCCATCACAGCACACTCTGTGGGGTGTGCAAAAGGAAAGGATTTAATCAGGTGTTCTGCCTTCTCCAACAGATGTGATGATAGTCCACAACCATGTGGCTCTCATTCGCAAGAGTTATTTGCCCCCAGTTTTAATGTAATTTTTAGGCATCTTCCTAGCCCCCGTTTCTCTCATTTCTTAAATACATGTTTCCTCTATAGAAGAGGGTAGTAATTCTTTGAAACAGAAAATGGATGGAATTCAGCCCAGTTAAAACCAATCAGATCCTTCAGATTTGAGGTTTATGGACTTCATGTAAATGATCTGCTAATGAACATGAGCAGAAACACAGAGCAGTATTGGTCACAGGGAATTCACTGGTTTTCAAGCGTGGTCATTTTTTCTCTCTTCTCTGTTGGTGCACACATCTGATAAAAGTGTTTTTTTACTTGGTTTTTTATTTTTTTTTTTTTTTAATCAAGACATTATTGGCTTCTTATTGCCTTATGGAGAGAGACTGGATAATCAAAGCTGCCTCTGTGTAGTTACTCAAGTTAGCATTACAGATACTAGGGAAGTGGGGACAAGAAGTGCCTCACAGAGTCTGGAAACCTCACCTGCACTAGGTGAGTCTGGCACTTTGAGGCCTCTTGAAGGCTAAGGCTTGTCTTTGGTGGGTCTTCAGGTTGTAGAGGTAGGTTGTTTGTAGGTTAAGTCTTGAAGGTGCACCCACAGAGTAAAAAAGTTGACTCCTACATTCCTAACTGGATACTGACAACTGTAGAGGCTTCACTTTCTTGAGGGTTCACTGAGTGATCTGATGTGTTCAGCAGCTCAAAAGAGCATCAAGATTAAAGTGGTCTTAATCATTTCATAGACAGGTAATGAACAGGAGTAGAAAAGGACTGTGTAGACATGAAGTACTTCCAGTAAATCATCAACAAATCTCTGGCTTTAAATGTTCACTTTTCAGGAGATAATGCAACTTCATAATGGAAAAGAAAGTCTTTATGATTGATACACTAAAGTAGGGCCCAGGAGACAAGCTAAAAACCTAATTGCTTCTGCAGCTTTTATGAGTGTGATTCATCTGCTATAACTTTGCCTACCTGTAAGTTAAGTGTTTAATCAACACTGGTTATTCAAGGCCCTTCTATGAGAGATGCACATTTCTAGTTTATCCAACCTATCCTAAATTATAGCTCTTTCTAAGGTGCTTTATTACTTTCCTATGACAATAGAGTGAGTCTTTTTCTTTTCTTAAGCATGCAGTTTTGACAGATTCATCTCATCCACCTTTATCATTCCCTTGGCATTGTAGCAGCAAGGACCTTTGCTCCACCTGAGCCTCTGCAGAGCTTCTGGGGATGCACATAGTATCTATCATTTATAGGGTGCATATACATGACTAGTTACGTACAAATGCCAGGCTAAAAGCCTGCACTAAAATGGATAGCAGATACATTTTGCATTTGGTTCGTCATTCTTCTTTTTGTAAACTTCAGGGGTTTAAATGATGTTCACACAGAATCCTGGAGCAGATCCGTAACAACATAGTGTCTCACTTAGAATAATTAACATTCCTCTTAGAGCACTTGATGCCCAAACCAGAAAGCTGTTTTAAGACAAAATCACTAATTCTATTTTAGGATATAGAATATATAGGATATGGTTTATATATATGCATATTCTGTATTATGGAATTACTAATTTATTTTCAACAATAAACTTTAAAATGTGACAGAATCTCAACAGCCTGATTAGCTCATCAGCCTGGGGTCTTGGGCTGACAGACAAACTTTCTCAACAGTGACTGATCCCATACTTAGTGTTCCTCTGTTATGTTTGCAAATACTAGCACAATGCTAATTTTGTGATCCAGCCTTTGCAACTCAAGGCTCCTCAACTCTTTCCATGAACAATCATACTATTAATTATCTTGGACAAGGTTGGTCTATTGGTCTCATTTTCTTTTTCTTGCAAATAACCCTGTTGTACTCAGCATTATTGTAAGCTGTTTTGTGATCAACTAAAATAAGCAAAATATGGCCTTAATTTTGCCTTTGTTCATTTTTTCTTTTCCTTTCAGTGGCTGCATCAACTGCTAATTCCACAGCTGGTGCGGCCATGAATTCTTTGACTTCTCTGGGTACTCTCCAAGGATTGGCTGGAGCCACTGTTGGACTGAATAATATTAATGCACTAGCAGGTACCGTAAACAGTGAGTATTTACTGCTGTGGTGGACAGCCTTTCCCAATAATCATTCCACAAAAACTATCAATTGTAAAGTGATTATTTTTGATCTATATACAAAATAAGGGGGTCAAGTTAATCTAGTTCCATTCGTGGTACACATGCAGTTCTGGAGTCTTTTAGTTTCACATAGTTTGCTCTGCAAAGTGAAGTCCCTTGGGTCCCTGCACAAAGACTCCTTTTCTTGCAGGGCATATGAAAGGTAAAAGAAATGTCACCAGGGATTCGGGTTATCTAAGTTATAGCAGAGTCTCCTTTGTCGTTTAGGGAGTCTGACAACAGGTGTATCACCCAATGTACAAAACCTCACTCAGAAATGTAGGGATAAGAAAGATGTTTGCCATGGAGGCAGTCGTTATAAAATGTCTGTAGGAACTATAAAGTTGACTTGAGAGCAACACACTTTAAAAATGAAGGCAAGTCTTTGACTTTTAATTGGCAAGTGTAAAAGAATGATGCAGTCAGTCACCTGCAGTCCCAGAGCATGCACATCAATCCTATGACATCCTAAACAAACCCTGGCATCTCCAACTAAGTAGATGCCGGTAGTTGTTAGAACATTCTTCCTTGTTCTTAGCCATGGTCAAGATTTTCCTGAAGACGAAGGATTTCTTTGTATTTATTGTTTCTGCTATGATGACTTCACCTTTGCCTGCAATGGAAGACATATGTCCAGCTGCATTTCCCCCCTCCCGTTTTTTTTAGCTGCTGTTACTCCTTGCATTTCCTTTAGCAATGCAAGGAATCTATCCAGTCCATGAGCCATCATAATGTACCCCCAGGAATGGATGTCCTCCTCAGTATCTCTTGCTCACTCTGATGCTCTGCATGATGTCCTTTTTGTCACTGTTACGTGGCTGCTCACACAATCTTTTTGTTCTGTGATCTCTGGTTGTCATTGTTGGGAGCTGGGAAGGAAGGGGGCTTATGGGTGTCCATGTAGCAGTGTTGAGTGGTGCATGGGGTCTTGTGTAAAACAAGTCTTGCTTCTGGCAAGGACATGCGTATTTCACACAAACAACCTCATAGTAAATATGACTCAAGAAATTGTAAGAAAAGTAAGTATTAGATCCCAAAATGGAAGATCATAGTTTCCTTTCTTACTATTACATTATTAAAGCAAGCCACTAAAAATGGCATGCATGAAAAGTTCTCTTAAGCTCTCATAGTAAGAGAGCTACCCTGTCTAAGTAAGAAATCATTAAATATCCTTTCCTTATGAGCACTTATTGTGCTTTACTTGGCTTGTAAGAAGTCACAATACTAAAAGCAGAGTATGGTATTTCACTGCTTCCCTCCCACATGTGCTAAGAACCCAGGCACACTGGAGTGCTCCAAGATAATGTCCCTTTCATCAAGATGGATCAAGAGTGTATCACCTATGAGCTCTTGACTTTGTGTGGGAACTCTTCAGTTGCACTGCTTTTAAACAGCTCTTGGTAGGCTAGGAGCAAAGAGTTTACTTTTCTCGGCAAGTATTTTGAGGTGGTGTGTGTGCAAACTTATCCGCGTGTGTCATTTGAAGTATTAATGATGTATTCAGAACCTAGTACCAAACCAGCTTGTTTTAAGCTACCATTACTTCCATGGACATGTACCAACAGTGGCTTCAGTCCCAAATCTTTTTCATGGATGTTTTTATGGACAAACAGAGTGTACGTGCTTGGAATATCTGTATGTGTATAGCACTTAGTTAAAAAATGTATGTGGATGTGTCTGTCTTATGTATATACATATATAACAGAGATCTAAAGAGGGAAAACTGCTTCCCCACAACACAGTACAGTGTTGTGGCACTGTTTCTCTCAAAAGGGTGACACTGATTATCAATTTCAGGTACTTGTGATGCTAGTGGTAGCAAAGCATTGTTCAAGTTACAACCACCTTTCCTGTCTGTTTTAATGATGGTCCAGTGCTTTTCCCAGTGACCATGTCTGATCCAGTCATTCACACTCAAACCTGCCTAGGAGTTTGCCCTCAGGAAACTCCACGTTTAATAAGTCTGATGTTTCATGGTATGCCATGGTCATAAGCTCTCCAGTAAAAGCATTCATTGGTTATGGAGGTTCCTGAATTAACTGTGTGCAGAAGTTGAACTTGAGTGACGTGCTTCTAATTTGGGATTAACGAGAGAGATCCAAAGCACAAGACAAGTAAAGCTTAACCCAAAAATTATCAGAAGGAAGCACTGGGCTTGCGCTTCGATTTACATGGACGTGTTAGGCGTTGAATGAGCATCAGTTGAAGCCATGACCTGCTCTGTGTGTGAGAATCACAAAAAGAACATCTTCCAGCCTGAGTTCACTAAGACACTTTCATCTGTTTTCTGGATCCTGGCTGGGTCCATGAAAAAGAAGCTTGGCTGGGGGGACAGAGTGCTGTCATTGTGGAGAAAAGCATTGTAAAAACATGTCTGGAGGCCTTAAAAATTAAAGCCAGTGGAGTATGTTAAGTTATTCTGTCTCCAGGGGCTTGGCAACAGTTGTACATACATGTGAGGATTCACCCAGTCTTTCCTAAGCTGTGCTTGGAAGCATATAAAACCTTTAATGGCAAAACATTAGAATGTCTCCTTTGGACATGTAAATTTAAATAATGTAACTAACAAAAAGAATTATGAATAATAAGGTAAAATGAATAAAGAGGGAGGAAGAGATCTGTTGCAAGTTAAGAAAGAAGGCCATGGATTCAGCATACTGGACAGCTATGGCACAATATTTGTGTGTGAACCCAGGGCAGTCACTTAGCCTTTCTGCTCCCATATTTACATCTGTAAAATGGAGATAAAGCCATTCATGACAGTTTGAAGGTGCCTGGGAAGCACTTTGAGAGCCCTTTGGACTTGCCAGGCAATGTCACTTCTGTATTAGCAGAGTAACTCAAAGAAAGTAGAAGGCCATAGATGAGAGACACTAAAAGGTTATTTCACAGAAGTGAGAAAAGAACCAGAGTTCAATATCAGACTGAGGTGCATTGGTAGAGATAATAAAGAGATGGCAGAGATTTGTAACTGCATCTGGACCTTGCAGATTTCATGAAAATGTAGAAAGAGAGAATAGAAAACATGTGGAGAGCTTTCTGCATATCTGTTTTGCTCAGGAGGCAAGTGTATTTAGACATGGGCACTGCAGCAGCAGTAGCTGTGCCCCTCCCACAACCAGTGAGCTGGGGCTGTCTGGCTCTTTGCTAATCTGAATTCATTTGGTGGGAAGGGGCTATTGATTCGAGGTGAAAGAAGGGGGAGGATGCTGCCCACTACAACACAAAGCATGTTTATATAATAGGCTGATGACTCATGAAAGATAGCATGTTATCCTAATGCTTCCTCTATTATCAAGTTGTTTCAACACTATAATAAAAGGACAGATACAAGCAGCTTTATCAGGAGGCTTTAACCAGCACTGTGTGTACACCCGTGCAAGCAATGACACCAACCTGAGTACAAAAACACCAGAGCGGTTTAAGGTCAGGCTCAGGATAAAAAATCATCCGTTTTTATTTAGTAGCAGTAGTGGTATTGTTATTACTATTATTATTACTGTCACTGTTGTTATTATTAATCTTCATTTTCCAAATGTCCTGTCTTTTAGATATAAGATGCTTCACCAGCTATCTTGGTTTGCAAGTTTTTGTTTTATAACTGGAACCATTATACTCCAAATATCTGGCTCTCTCGTGCTCAGACAGGTTTTTGTTCAAATCAGTGGCAGCCAGTACCTCCTATCAGGATACAGCGATGCTCTGAAGTGGAGTGGAGGGGAAAGAGAAATCTTCAAAGTGTGAGACATTTTATTAAGGAAAGGCTAAGAATATCACATCTCTGTCAAGTGTTTAGTCACACAAATTATAGTATTATCAAAAGGTGTAATTTATGCAGTACAGGTCTCTTAATTGGCACAGACTCTGGTAGAGCCAGAAAGGTGCCACTTGAGCAATTGTCCTGATTATCGAAGACTCATAGGAATACACTTTTCGAATCTACATAAGAGGTGGAAGAAAACTAGTAGGTCAGCATCTTTCTCCTTCTCTGTCAAGGCAGGATAATTCCCTGCAGTACTCTTTCTATCTCTAAATTACTCATGTGATAAGGTTTCCTTGAAGATTGTTTGCCAGTCTAATAGTTGTTAATTCACTATAAAGTGTCCTCTGCTTAATTTCCTCACTTTTCTCCAATTTACATATCACCCCTTATTTGCTTTGAAATTAAGCCCTCTCTTTCTCTTCAGTGTTTCTAGCTCTTGGGTCTTAATATGGCTCCACCAGTCACGTCTATCCATCATTTTGCCAACTGAAACAGTGCACAGTCAATGGTTGCTGGTGGTTCTGGGTGCCCCATTTTTCTGGTGACTGATCTACTGTACTTCAGGGGCCTGATTAAGCCCTTTTGTTTATGAGATGTTCACCTAAAAACTGGGGAGCGCAGGACAGCTAGCTGTGCAGAAAACATGGCCTGACTCTTAGTCTTCATGGGCGCTTACTGCTCCAGTTAACCCAAGTTGGAATTGTGAGTGATGAGCCAGGCTCTGAACTCTGCCAGCCCTTCACCTGCAGAGAGACTGCAGCCCTAACAGAAATTTCTTTTTTTCTAGAATTTCTGAAAAAAATAAGTGCCAGCACTGTTGGATTCAGTGTGGCTCATTTAGGATTCATAATGAGGCATAGAAGAAATGGAGAGGTGGTGTAGCCTAGAAGTTTGTCCACCATCAAGTCAGAGTTGTAAAACTTCTTTTGCAGACCACGCTGTTTTCATGGGTGAAGGAATATTTTCCTCACAGTTACAGATCATTAGATTCCTCTTGGCAGTTATCCCCATTAAATTCATCTGTTATTTATCATGATGTAGAATTGCTTTAAAGAAAGAAAGTGAAGGAACTCTCTTTCCAGTGAGAAGACATTGCTAGAACCAAATGCTTGTTTCATCGTGAAAGTTACCTGATCCAGATGAAGCACTTTAGTCACTCTAGATGTGTGAGATGTTCATCTCTTCTGTAGTAACTGGAGGAGGAAGATGGATGTGCAGAGCATTGTAATCCATCTTCCTGTCACAAACCTAAGGGACGGAGCCCATCAGTTTACAGAGGGCTATTTCAAAGTGGTGTTTATTGGGGCTCTCTGCTAACTCTGTTTAAGCAAAACACTTCTGATACAGTGTGGTTGTGGCCCATAGCTAAGGACCCTGGTCAGAAAGAGTGGGTTTCCTTGCAGACTACTTTTTCCCACTGGCCAGCTTGCAAGGGTACAGGTCAAAGAGGTCTCACTCTCCCAACTCTGGAGACCCTCCAGAGATGTCAAGGAGGGGAGAGGCTTTCAGGAGCACCAAGCTGTAGTACTTGCCAGTAGCAGGCTGCATGTGAGTCCATTTGACTGTGCAACCCTTGTGCTAAAAGTGACCCTGGCACCAAAGTCATGTTTTTCCTTGTTTTCAGTCCCATTTGGTGACGTGCGGAGCTGCATGCACTGCTGTCGTTGTCAGTGTCATATAATACCAACGACTTTCGGAAAGCACTAATGAACAAGTGCAATTTCTTTTCTCTATTGTTGGGTTTTTTGTAAAGTTGCTCAAATGCTCTCAGGTATGGCGGCCCTGAATGGAGGACTCGGCGCAACAGGCTTGACGAACGGTACGGCCGGCACGATGGACGCGCTCACCCAAGCCTACTCAGGAATCCAGCAGTACGCGGCCGCCGCGCTGCCCACCTTGTACAGCCAGAGCTTGTTGCAGCAGCAAAGTGCTGCGGGCAGCCAGAAGGAAGGTAAGTGCCCACTCATGGCAGAGCAGGCTACGTATTGCCAAGAGAGTGGTGTCGTAGGTTCGTTTCTTCATGGAGGCCTAACAAATGACCTCAAATAGCTTGATCTTTGGGGTTTATTTCAGTTTTCTGCTGTTTAGGCTTGTTACCTTATTTAACATCTAATAGAATTAATATTTTAACCATCTGTCCTTCAAATTATACTTCACTGGCAGTTGTTTCTTCTACACAAGCATTTACCAACTACTGCATAAAAGTGCACTGCTAACAAAAATCATCCCTTTATGTGTGCCATTCTCTCTTCTGGTTTCCATTTTCCGTGATAATGGAGTTAATCTGATTAGGTTTAAGGTTTTGAGTTAATGACAAGATCCATTTTCACTTTGAGTGGTTCTTTGCTTAATTGTGGGTCTTGTGGGGAAGTGAATGATTGCCCCTTCTCCCCGAGCCAAACAGCAAATAAAGCTCAGGAAGTTACTGCTAAGAATAAATGAATACTAATTACAAGATGTTTAGGAAAATGAGGTTACCCTTTTCCCCTCTTCCGTTCCCCTGCACACTTCCCAGGCATTTGGGGGGTTGGTTTGTTTTCATTGCTTTCTCTCATCCTGATTTCCAGCTAATTCTAGAAGGACAGCTTTCTCATATTGTATCTGTGTTGTCACTACCGTTCTTGCCAGGGCTAAGCTTTGGAAAGAAACCTAGTATAATATCCTCAAGAGATTTTTTTCATTCTCTTTTAAAATAGTAACTTGTCCTGTTATGGGATGTGTTTCCTAGGAAGACAAATTTGGCATTCCCACAGCTGGCTGTTGTTTAGGGCCACTGAAGTTAAAATATATATTTTCTCTGAATTCTTCACTTCATTTAGTGCAAACCACCTGTATTATTTAAAATGAAAGGATTTTTTTTCAATCAACTTTTTTTCCTTATTTTTTGTGTTCTCTGCATTTATCTTTCAAATCACTGTGTTGAGACTGACACTGGAATTAAATTGTTTATTTGGTGTCATTATGACATACATAGTGGAGGACAGTTTGACTTTTTCCTGTCTTAATTCTGTTCTCTTTATAAATGTTTATATCAAGTGTAGGCTTACTTTTTATTACTATGATTTGGCAGTGCCCCTTTTAAAATGCAGTCTTTTTTGTTATATATATCTTGTGTCTTTTTTTCCTATAGGTATGTATCTTGTTAGTAAGGAGTTAAGTTAGAGTGAGTAAATTCCATCATTGAATACCAACAACTATGTTTTGTCTCTTAACATTCTGATGGAATGATGAAGAGTCTGGAGTGGTTGGTGATAAACAAGTACTACAGAAAAATGCTATATATATATTAAATGCTGAAGCACAGTGAACTGCCACGTGCATATATTCTGAAATACTGTCTAAAAAGTTTTCTATTAGTATTTTAAGAATATTTTCTGGAAAAGATGCTCTACTTGTGCAAAGAAGAAATAAATGCAATTATTTTTTCCTCTTTTTCACTGATCCTGGAAAAGATTTTCTCTTTAAAAAACTTCCTTTCCTCCCCTAATTGCCTTCTTTGGGGCAAACATTGCAACCTTTTCCTTCAGGCTGAGAGAGAGGAGCCAGCCTGGTTCTTCTGTGTGGGAGAGGTGAAGTTTTGTGGCTGTTCTAGAGCTTAGTCCATAAATCTGATGTGTGCTTTCCTCTTCCTCTTCACAAAACCAAGGACATCACATCCTGGACACACTTAGGTTCCATTAAGCAAGGGAATTCTTGAACAGGCTACTCTAGATACCAGAAGTGTTTGTTCCCTTTGTGTACCACGCATGCTCCTGGTGCCTGTGTGGGAAGGCCACATCTGGCTCCACCTTACATCCTGCTCTTCCAGGCATCCATTGCTCCTTTCCTGTATGTTGCTGTAACACAGAAATTGAGCTAGGGGAAAAAATAACCTATTAGTGCTAGGATTAGCGTTTAAACAAACAGCACTAATAATGCATATCCCAAATTTCAGCTGAATGTAACATATCCAAAGAACCTTTGAGCTTGCATCTTTCTTTGCAAACTCAGCTTTGTCTAAAGCCATTTTAATTTCAACTCAACTACTTTTTCAAAAGGCTTACTTCACAAAGTTTATTCCAGGAGACAGTTCTATGGAGAAATTGTATTAGAAAAGAAAAGGCTGTTATTTTGCAATGAGTCAGTACAAATTTAATTCTGAGTATCTTTCTGACATCACTGATTTCCAAGTCACAAGGTTTGCTTTGTCTTACCATTTTTATTCCCATCTCCACCAGTTTCCTGCCCTTTGAGTTTAAATCTGTGATACTCAAATCTCCTCATCTCATTTCATTTCCATAAGTTTCCACAACTAGAATTAAACTGACAAACTCATGCAGGTGTTTGAGGCAGCAGAGGACTCCTTGTGCATTTCTTAGGGTACTGTGAGAGAGTAGTACTTTGTGTACCTGTGTTCCTAACCCTCAGTACACTGAAAGACACTCATATAAATTAAAAGAGGCTACAGCATAACTTCTTCTGTACTGGAGCTAGGAAGTAAACACTTTTCAAGATAGGTTGCTCTGAAGAGCTGCATTTCAGCTCTGTTCCTTTGATGAACTTTCTTCTTTTGTTCCTTCAAAGTTGGAAAGTGAAATGCTTTCTGACCATCACCTTCAGTAAGTATTATGGAAAAACAGATTAAATATAGCACTCTTAATGGCTGTTTTCACATTTTCTTTTTCTGTTTGTTTTTTTTTTACCCCTAAAGGTCCAGAAGGGGCAAACCTCTTTATTTACCATCTCCCCCAGGAGTTTGGAGACCAGGACATTCTGCAGATGTTCATGCCTTTTGGAAACGTTATCTCTGCTAAAGTCTTCATTGACAAACAGACCAATCTGAGCAAGTGCTTTGGTATGTCAAATTTAATAAATCAAATAGTAAAAACCACAGGCACTGTACTGAAGAAGGGCCAGGAAAGAAAATTAACAGCAATGTGAGAAATGTCATACTGGAGACTCATTCCAAAAATAATGGACTGTTAATCCTCAAATGAGCGGGGAGATGCACAGACAAACTACTCCTAACTAAAAATTGGATATGAAAAAGCAGTAATAATCTTCCAGTCTGACATCTCGCATGAATGTGTCAAGTACATGAAAATAATTGCGCCCTATGTGAGGGAATGTCATTTAGTATACTATTAAACTGCCTTATTATGGATACCTAATTATTCTCTATTGTATAGCTGAGCCGCTTAAAAATGCTCTATGTTTAACCCATTACTTCTACACTGCAGGAATTTCTTCTGAATTAAATACAAGGTTTTGCAATTAGTGGTTTAATGGTGTGTATGTGCAGTTCGGAACACATTGCAGACAGTTGATGTCTAGGTATGCAGGTCCAGCTGTTGCAGGTGGGCTCCGGTGTATTACAAAAGGTAGTATCTCCCCTTACCTTAAGGGCACGGATGAGGGGGGCCTCACAAGATCAGTGTCAGGTTTGCCAGCGAACACTTTGAGCTGCCAGAAAAGGGAAGGTGATATGTTATTATAAATCAGGTTCTAGGGTTGATTAAGTGGGCTGGTGTCTAGATGCACCAGTTCAGTGCTTTGATGAGTGGAGTACAGAATGTGAGTGGCAATTTCTTAGAGCATTGGTCTAATAATTGTGGTCTTATACAAGACATGAAGAGGGTCTGGGAAGAGAAAATGATCACTTAAAGATAAGTTTTATGAGGCTTTACCTAAAATCCTGGAGCTTCTGTAAAAGTGGCAGTACTTTCCAAGGTAAAGGAATGCAACTTTACAAGACAAAAAAGCAACCAGTCCAGACAAACCCCTAGTTTACAAAACTCTTTTGTACCAACAGCGCTGCACTTAGCTCAGCACCATCCCTTAATTCCGAAGTGTCCCCATTTGCATTGTCCCCATGAACCATACATAATACATGTTTCTTAGCTTTTTTAAATATAGGCTTTGTTAAAACGTGTCTGTCTAAGGTCTGTCTCTATCAGGACCATTCAGGGGCCTCACAGCTACTGGACTTTAACCCATCTTGAAAGGGTTTGCTTTTGTCTAGATAGTCACTGCCAAAACACAGGGAGAATTCACCAAGTTACTCAGAAATACCTACTTGAGCTGAGATTCAAGCCTTGACACAACCTGAGTGTTTTTCACCCAAAGACAAACCCTGAGTACACTTGGGAAGTTAATTTGGTTCAGAGAATGGCTGTAACATTCTTTTTGCATTTTTCTATAGTTTTTCAGTTCATTTTTGAAGCATTCCTCTCTTTAAGCTTTACATACAATTGCTCATATCTAGACCAAGATAGTCCTGCGTGTTTCTGCAGTGAGTTAAAGCAGTCCCTGAGGCTGCTGCAAATTTGAAAAGTGGAATTGAAATGGACTCCCTATTGATCTGGAGCCAGTTCTGTTAGTATGTTGAGGTGACAAAGTCGTTGTTGGGGTCTGCAGGAATCATGATGAAATGTCAAATCAAGGTATGTTAATCGAAATGCAGTAATTGTGGTGACTGCTGAAAGAATGTAAATTAGTTTGGGCAGGCAGCTTACTTCATCAGCTCGCTTCCCCATTTGCATTTTTTGGGTTTCCTTTTAGTCTTTGATTACCTACTTACACATTTGGATTTATGGGACACAACTACCTAACAGAATGATGGATGCACTGAGGTTACCTCATTTGAGGGGTCAACACCCAATGGATGGAAGAATCCTCTGCCTTTCTTGGCATTGGTCAGCTTTCACTAACATTTTAATATCTCATTCTTCCTACCCGGATATTCTGCCACCAGTGAGAGTCCTGCTTTAAATACAAAACTACTGCAGTGGCAGAGGAGGTTGAGATTTTCTGATTCAGTAGGTGACTACTCTTTATGCTGCTAATCACAGGCAAAGCCAGAATTAATCCTTTTTTTATCTCTATCTTCCCACCAAAAAAAAAGGACAACAGTGCATCTAAAGAATCCATTTCTCTCCTGTATCATTTATGGTCATTGCTCTTGATACAGTTTGAGGGGGTTGTTTTGGTGTTTTTTTCCTTGTTGGAATAACAATAATAATGATAATAGTAATAACAATAACGATAACAATAAGAATGTTTTGCATATGCTTGGTACTTTCTGCTCTGGAATTTCTGTCTCCCACCCAAAAGTTCCATCAAATTACAGTTGAGGACAGATTGAATACCAGAAAGGTGAAAAGATTGTCCAAGGGTTTCCACTGGCAGAAGTGGGAAGGGAAGGTGCATTCTGAGTAATCACTGTAGTGTTATACAGTGATGAACTTCTACATAACACTGCTTTTCAAAATGAAAAATTACCCTTCCCTGCAGAAAATGGACTTAGGCATTATTTGTTTCGTTGTCCACCTCAAATGAGTGTTCAAAAGATTAAATGGTGCTGAGGATAAAGTTTATGCCTGAAAGTGCTCCTCTATGAGTTCTCATGAGCTCCTGTTGATTCAGCAGACAAAGGGTTTCACTCTTCGAGCTTATCTCTCGCCTTTCATAAACCTTAGAATAACAGAAATGAGAGAATAAAAGTAAGGCAGGGGAGGGGAAACCCAGTGACATCAGTCCATAAATGCAGTCTGCCTGATAGCAAAATTGCTACTCGAATGATTAAAAATATTTATCCTGATTATAGGGATACCTAGAGATTTAAAACAAAAATCAGGATTGCCATGACAGGGACTTTGAAAATCGATAAGAAACATCATCCCATCCTCATGTAACCTGCTGTTTAAAATGCAGATAAAAAATGATGAATGGATGCAATCAGAAAAAGATAAAGGAAGAGAATGCCAGATTCCACTGTAAGCTTTATAAATGAAGGTTCTTGATAATGGAGAAGATGAAATTGGAACAGGCTAATGTAGATATAGCATTCTGTGTGAAGAGACAAATTGGGAATCAGAATAACAACTGAATAATAAAGGCTGATATCACTGATGCAGCACAGAGGTTGTATGTTTGGGTTTGTGGCTGAGTCAAGGAAGATAATAAAGAGACATAGAATGAAGTGACTTGTCACATTTCCTGCTGAAGGTAAGCATAGCCTGAGCTAATCATTTTTCTGTCATCAGTGGAGGTGTCTACACCGGTGACATGAATGGTGGGTGGAAAAGCTACCTCTGAGTGTGCTTGCTTCTCTTCATTCACCATTCATAGATACCCTCTAAGTGACTAGTTTAAATCAGTTGCTTAACTTTCAGGTGGATAGAACTAGGTAAGAAGAAAAGGAATTAAGGTCATGAGAAGTTCATAGCACAATGCTGTTCTGAATGCACTTGAAAGAACAAAATAAAGGTCAGGAAAGGTGTAGAGGAAAATGCTGAATTGTCAAGGTAGGTAAGACTAGCTACATCTCAGTTGTGGAGCACCTGCTGGAAGGTGCTACAGCTGCCTCCCAGCTCATGATTGATCTCTTTTATATCTCTGAGGCAATCCTAGAGTTCAAGGCTGAGTGAGATCTGGGAGCTGATGAAAGTAGACACAGGAGGGCAGGGCTAAGACAGCTATTGGAGTCGTGCACAGATAAGATCTAGAAGTAAATAGGGGAAAGGAAGAGAGCGATGAAGCTACTCAAGATATGGCAATAATAGAGGAAATGATCTAGTCAGGAAAGTGAGCAAGTGACAAGTTACTAAAACCAAGGAGGGTATGGAGGAACATTTATTATCCCCTGAGAAGGTAACAAACCACAGGGCAACATGGTTAGAGCGTATTGGCTTTGGCCAGGAAAAGGTCTACAGAGATTAAGCAAAAGGTGGTTTGAGTGGAACAAACAGAAGCTAACCTGAATTGTCAGAGAAGCATCTAAGGTTAAATAGTTTAGTAAAGTTGATTTAGGGTGAAACCATAGGGATGGTCTAATAAGAAGAGCAGCCAGACAAGGACGAGATGACTTGATAAGAGGTGGGTTTTCTTTACAATGGGTAAGGTGTATTATTCTGACATTGAAGATGGAAGAGGGCAGCAGTGCAAGGTAAGCCAAAGCCATGAAAGACGATATTAAAATGATGGTAAAAAGAAGTTATGAATCAGAAAAGTACGTAGGCACTATGCACGAATGAAGAAAGGTGGTGGAAGAGAGGCATCAAGAAGCCTGTGTGTTAGGACTGAAAACAATGGGGGGGGAATCCATGCTTTAAGAGAGTGAAGGGTTGTGTGTTGAAGGAAATTCAAGTGGAAAGAAAAGGGAGCATTTCAAGGCAGCTGCACATGGGCAGGATGAGTACTGTAGTAATTAGCAAGAGCTGAGGCAGAGCAGCATTTAGGCGAGCTTTGCAATTACAAGTGGGAGGCCAGATATGAAAATGAATTTTGAGCTCCAGAATCAGGGAGATTTGAGTCCATTATGAACTGAGCATTTTTACTCTCCAGGGGTAAAGAAAGCTGAGCCAGGGCAACCATTCTGAATTACCCAGGCAAGCATTATTCTCCTAGTTAGTGCTCACAACTGAGGAGCAGAAGATCTGGAGTTCTATTCAAGCCCTAACACTGTCTTTACAATGCTGCTTAATTTTGATGCTTGCATATCTTTTTGGGGACTAGGAGGCTGAATTAATTAACATTTAATGTACCTTGAGATCTTGAACTGGAAGGAGCTGTAACAATACAAAATATTAATACTGCAACTGTCCTAGGCTAAGCCCAAGGAGATGAGTGTTTCACAGTGCACAAGACCACTGAACATGAACTTACATTAGGGTGTGCAAATGTCTATAGGCTGTTTGGGGTTTGTTTCTGTAACCAGTCTTTCTGTTTCAGCTTCACATCTAGAGACTAGCATAATAGTATTTCCTAATAGACTGAGAGGTATGTAGATATTAAGTTGAAAAGTGCCACAGTAATATCCTCAATCTCTAAGGTAGGTAGATAAACAACAGATTGGAAACTGTATTGCACCAAAACTGGCCAACTGCATCCCAGCTCGTAAAGAAATATTATGAAGGTAAAGGGGAAGAAAAAGGAAACAGGAGAGGAAATGGGATATTAAGTATAATCAAATCACTAATTGAAAATGAGGTAATTGTGTCAAGTAAATAGTAATGATAAAATCCTAACAAAACGCCTTCTGACATTTGTTCTAACCTATAGTTCACTTTCTCTCCCGCCTCCGTTCTGTGTCTCGTAGGTTTTGTTAGCTATGACAATCCAGTCTCTGCACAAGCTGCTATCCAGGCTATGAACGGCTTTCAGATTGGCATGAAACGCTTGAAGGTTCAGCTGAAACGCTCCAAAAATGACAGCAAACCTTACTGATCTTAACCCCAGATGCTTACTGCTCTTATTTTAGCTTTCTTAGGGTAAGTCCCATGAGCAAACCTGTCCTCTGCAGGGGATTAAGAAAGAACATAGAGCCAACCTTCACCAAGAGACAGTTATTTTTACAGTTACCACTTCCATCTCCCCTCTTGTCCTTATTACACTTGGCTCCCATTTCCTCGCCAAGTACTTACTGAGTTGTGTTAGTGTATTTTGTTTTGCAGCATAATTTATCTCCTTTTCAAAAGAAAAAATAAACGTCTTGAAATTCAAAGCAACACATACACACACACACACACACACAAAAAAAATGTGCAATTTAACTCTGTGAACCCTGGTGCCATTAGCACACAATAAAAGTTGTTTTCTATGGATGGATAGTATTTTGCCAGGGTGGCACCAGCAGTTTATAGGTTAAACAAAATGGCCTCATGCCAGTTGAAGCACTTACTTTGCAACAAAAATTGAAACAAGTCTTTCCACTACATCAACTTGTTTTTTGAGAAGATTTGATTGTTTCCTTTTTTTTGGGTTCGAATCAACGTATTGTTCTATATTAGTCTGATTTTGCACTGGTCGTCTTTATATTTCACTTTTTTTTTAAGTTGGGTTTTTCTTTGGAAAGGATTAATGTAAAAAAGATTTAGAGATCTGTTTCTAAAGCTACAGGGTTTAAAATAAAAAACAAATAAAATAAAATGAGTGACAATACTTGATGTTTCTTGAGAGATAAATTTAATAATAATAATAAAAAAAAGCCACAGGCCTGTAAATTTTATTTGTAAAAAGCATTTCTATTTTTATACAAAATTTTTACTGCCTCAGAAATAATGGAATTTATTTATTGCCTATTGTTAACTTATTGGATAACTAAAGAGCAGCTCTCTATGCTAGCTAGATCCTTTGAAGTAGTCTCTAGAGTAATCGTGCCAAGAATGGGCGCTTTTTCACTGTTGAACCCTACCCCCTTTACAGTTCATGCCTTTATCCTCTTGTTTGTATTTGTCTGGTTATTTTGTTCGTAGTTTCCATTACCTAGTTTGAAGTTCGGTTGTCTGACCTTCTCCCCCTTCTCCCCGTACCTTTCTGTTACGTTTGTAGAAACTGGTTCTTTCCTCTCTGTTCTCCCCAAATTGGAATCCATTCTCTCTGACTCCTTTCAGATGGATTCTTTTGGGGTTCCATTGTGCTCTTGTTGACAAGTATTGTAAGTTAATGCAAATTACGTGAGCGGCTCATAGACTCTACTGATAGAGATTTGCATTAGTTTTCTCCTGCACCCATGAAAGTGATTTTGTTTGTGCTGCATAGATTCTGTGTAACTTTTTTCCTCTTCCTTGTTTTTTCCCTAGACATCTCCATGCCCGTTAGCCCATCGTTTGCCTAGCATGTCCCTGTGGCGTCTCAAAAAAAAACCAGTTTCATCGTCCCGTCATTGTTTCTGATGTCTTTCTGACCTCACATCATATTTGGTTCTCCTACTGACCTTTGATCTAGTTTGACCTTTGAAATTTGCATGTGACCTCATCTAGCTATGAATTCTGGGAAGTCAATGTGAAAAAACATTGCTGCATTCATGCAAGACTGAAATTTATTATTAGATAAATTAATGATAGGATTTAAAAACAACCTGTGGCAAAATGGTTTTTTCTTTCTTTCCTTTTTCTTTTTTGTTTTGGTTTCTCTTTTTTTCCTTTAGGTTTTTTCCTTTGGGTTTTTTTCTTCTGTTCTTGTTTGGTTTTTTTTTTTTTTTTTCTTTTTTTCGTTTTCATTTAGTAAAAAAAAAAAATATAAAAAAAAAAAACAGACTTGAAAGTATTATACAGGGATTGGCATTCTGCCTGGTCACTGGTGACAATAGCAATATGTGTCCAGAGGCACAGAATGTTGGTTTCTAACAGACTACTTCCAAAACAGTTTGAGAAATAAAACTGTCTGATTTTAAGTCTCTAGAGGTCTGTAATAGTTTTTACATTTTTCAGGCAGTGTAAAGTTTTTTGATAAGGCCATTTTAGGTGGCTCACTTTCTCATTAAAGTATATATATAGAACCACTTTTTGTAGATTAGTATAAGAAAATATTTACCCTGTTTTAGGGCAAATGCTACCTACTTGTGTCACCTTTTGCTGAACTGACTCACAGTTAGACAATCCATGGTTTAATGCACATGAAATTACCTATATTTTATACTGTTTCAATGTACAGAAGAAAGGTTACTGTAAAATGTGTTACGTTGGTGCTTCTGTGAATTAAGTTGTGGTTTCATCATGAGTCTTATGGTCTTAAGTGTTCTATGTTTATGAAAGACGAGTTTAAAATTGGTTTACTTGAACAACGAGAACAAAAACCAGATTCAAAAAAAAAAAAAAAAAAAAGAATTTCATGTGAAAAATGAAAAAATATTCCAGAATAAGTTTGTGTTGGCTTGTGACGCATTGATGTCATTTTTTTATCGTGAACAATTTAGATGTGTTTGTGTTCAGCAAAATGTGATCGGTTTTTCTTTTGAAGAAAAAATAAAAAAAATCAGTGAAACTATAGTGCCAAATTCCAAAGGTACTTTCTTCCTAGAGCTTCAGTGTGTTTCTTGTGTGAAGTAATTTGATAACATGGGTATTTTATTATGTGTTTTGTATAAATCCCTAATATTTAAAGAGAAAAAAGAGGTTAAAAAGTTTGTTAACTTGCTATCCTGTGGTCTTGTTGCCTGAAATTGTTATTGTTTGTTATTTCTCTTTGATGTTTTTTGTAAAACATTGTATAAGTGCCCATGTTTCACTTTTTTAACCACTCTGCACACATCAATGCTGTGAAAGCAAACCTCACTATGTATTTTCTTCATATTGTATGGAAACCTCTAAGGTGAGAAAGTTTTGAACTTTTAACCCTTTCCACCCAGAGCTGTCTTGAGTGTTAATACCTTTTATACATTCACCATTTTGCTGTTTATTTTTATATATATATCTATATCTATAAATATATATATACTTAGTTTTTTGTGGTTTATTTAATACATGGTTGAAATCAGAACAATGCACAGGGCAGATCTGAAGGACAAAAAAATATTTTACTGCTGTCTAAATTTCTTCTGTATCTATAACTAAAATTATTTAAAACAGTAATTAACTTGTGGTTTTCCTTTTTAGATTTTGGGGATTTTGTCTTTTCTTAAAAGAGCTTTTAATATGCTGCTGGAATATGCTATTCAGTATTAATAAAAGAAAAGAAAAAGAAACAATTCTTTAATTATCTATTGTGTGAGCCACTCCCAGACAGGAGTGGTAAATCCACCATTTGAAAATCATGAGGAGAAAAAAAGAAAATAAAATCATATTTTTGTAATTTAAATAAATGAACTTTTGCTTAAATCAGATGCACTAGATCTTCCTGGGTGAAAATTCAGTGTGCACTGCAGTTAAACTACTTTTTATGGATAAAGTTTACATACACTGTAATGTTTGGTGTTATCTGGCATTCTTTGTAACGGCAATATATTGGCTTACTCCTGCAGACACTCGTATAGAGAGGAGTAACTTTACTCGTACAAGTAGTCCATGGGAATATATATGTGATTGATGTGGGTGTTTGCTGGAGGAAGCTCTGTGTAAGGAACCAGAAAAGAGATGCTGGTAGCCCTTTTTACTGCCTTGTACGTCTGATTAGATTGCATTTCTACTGCACAAGTAGTGGCCAACAACCAAATTGGGTTCTTTACTACCGGTATAGACAATTCATTGCCAATCCGATGTGTGTGAGCAGCAGTACTTGCTACTGATGATAAAGTGCCATACCTTCTTCCACTTCCTATTTGTATCCAATTACATTTGAAGCCGCCTAAAATTAAAAACAAAGCCCTATATGAATGACATCAGCTGGTGCACTCTTGTCTCTCATCCCCAACTTAAATGCTTCTTTATGTAGAGCCCTGGGATGGAAAGGACTAGCCTCTAGTGATGCAAAAAAGTTTCCTTCTTATAGCACATGCACTTATAAATAAATGATCTATACTTTTCTCACGTATTTTTACTACTGCTGGGGCCTTCCTACACCCTTTGAGGGCTATTTTGTACGACTTGCAGCAATTTTGCATATTCAAAGTATCATCTCACGTACGTTATATTATATATATGTACATATATATATATATATAATATGAGATCATCATTTGGATTGTTTAGACTGTTTCACTAATTCTTTCTCATTGTGCACACCGTATAAATTTCCAAAGCTTTTTTAGATGCCCTAGTGTTGTCCTGTGGGTTTACTGGTCAGGCAGAGTGGTGATGCCTTTGGTCCTCAGGCAGTGTAACTCGGCATTGGGCTGCCCCGAATTACGCTACATGGGACATTGGCTTAGCAGTGGGAGAGGAGGAATGTTTCTGTGCTTCCAGGCAACTGAGATGGGTCATTGCTGAGAAAAATGTCCATCTTGATAAAAAATAAAGGAAATTCCAGTACAAAACCAAAAACCCAAAAATACACCTCCTGGGAGACAAATTAACTACCAGATCTCTTTCAATATTGAAAGGACAAAGCTGCAAGGGTGCAAGGGCCTAATAAGAGAGGAAGAAAAACAAGGGAAATTGCTTTACAAAATTCTAATCAAAAGACTAGACTAGTTGTTTTTTCAAATTAGCTAATTGCAATGAAATGGCAGTCCTCAAAGGAGTAACAAGTTCATCTTTCTTTCACCATAGGGGTTACAGTTCCTTGGCTTGTGCTACTCTGGAATCATTTTACTGTTTCTGTTTTTATTATCTTAAGTGCTAATTAACAAAAGGAAAAAAAAAATATCCTGTAGTTTCATTACCTTTTTGGATAATGTCATACAAAAAAAAAGACAAAAAAAAAGAAAAAGAAAAAAAAAAAAAAACCAAACCTATGTACTTGTGTTTTTTTTGTGCTGTGAGAATTGTTGTTTGTAGATTAATAATACTATCATTTTGTTTAGAATGACAAACTAGTTTTTAAGTATTGTCTGAGAAAAGCCAAAGTTAATGCAATCTAGTGGAAACTGTAAGACCATTTGAGTATTGTTTCTGTTTTATTGATGCATTTGGATTTTGTTGTTTGATGGAATTTGAGCCAAAAAAAAAAATCAAAAAAAAAAAAGAACAAAAAAAGGCAAAAAAAAAAAAAAAAAGAAAAGAAAAAGATTAAAAAATGTCAGCCCTAACCCAGAACTGACATGGGGACCAAACTGGGAGCAAACTGAACCGCTCATGAGTAACAAGGTTCCTCCTTCCTTTTGGGAAAATGCCACCATTTTTATTTTTCTTGTAATTGCCAGGTTTATTGCTTCTGCTCAATATACTATGAGCTTCTTCAGTAAAGGACAGTCTCACCCTTGTTGGTTTCCACTTGTGTATGGGACTGCAAAAAAAACCTCTGCTGATCTCAGCCCATGGACATATCCCACCCACCATCATGCTGAGATACAAAGCTTGCTCCTCTCCCCGCTGCCCCAGCACACCCTAGAAGAAGAATTGTGGTCACAGCTTTCTGTTGTATCCACCTGAACCTCCATCCCTCCAGTCCCCTGTGCCACAGAGGCAGCACCGTTACCATTAGTCTGCAAGAAACTCATTATTGCAACAAGATGGGGTCATCCTGCCCAGGTTGCCTGGACCAGTCTGATACGTGAGGAAGACCTCTTTAGGCTTTGCAGCATTTCATTGCTTTCTTGAGTATTCACAGCACTGCTCCCTCAAAAAGCCAAAGAGAGAAAAGCCAACGTGGGTGTGTGAACAGGGGGAGGGAGCCTTCCAGAGGGATTGCTCTGTAGTGCCAAGAATAAGACTATTAGGACACTCCTTTCTATGCCTTACAGTTTGCGCCACAGGGAAAGGCGTTGTCCAGATGCATTTGTTTTATATATACTGTATATATTTATATATATAAGATAATACATGCAAGCTTGGTTGGTGTTTTTTATTAAACAAAATAAAATCCATTGAAAATGTTTGGGATGTTTGTACTGCATCCAGGTTCCTGGAGCTGTGCATTGAAATTCCAGCCACAGATTCTCACCCTTTTCAGAGCTCTTCTCCTTAGCCTTGATCAGCACTTGAAATGGCCACCTCACATCTTCCCATGAGAAGCTCCAAAGATGTGGCACTGGAGAAAGCCATGGTTCTTTCCCCATGGAAATTTGCAGCTTTATAGAATAAGACAAGGATCTCTTTTCCAGTTGGTTAGGTTCATGTGGCTCTTGAGAACACTCAAGGACATCCCCATGGAAAGTCTCAGCCAGCCTCTCTGAGGACAGGTGATGTCTTGGCAGGGAGCATCCCACATGAAGACCATATTTCCCTCTAGTTCCCATAACACTGCCCACTATGACTTGTCCTATAGTCTTAACCACTGTCCTTTGGTCTCCTTACCTGCTGTTCTCCCTCTGGAGTCTGCAGAGCTGATTAGGAGCCAATTTCCTTCTTTCCATAAAGAGTAGACCAAATGCAACCCAAAAGAGGTTTCTTCTTTTCAAGCACCCTGAGGAAATTAGGATCTTTCATGTTGCTGGTGATGCCTGCCTCTTTCAAATCTGGGGGGATAAGTGGACGTATTTATTACAAACAGTGCTTGTGCAGGAGATCTGCCCAGACTGAGTAGGACTTTGACATGGAATAGTCCTGCTGAAGGCAGCAGAGCTACTCTGTGGTCCAGGCTGGACCATAGAGGAAGGATAATGAAGGGCAGTCATGAAGGATACTTCTGGTAGGGTGGCTTAGGTTTCCATCTTGGTGTTTCCTGCAGACACAATTGGCATGTTAGATGCCTGTGAGTGGGCTTTGATAGGCTAAACCAGCATGTTGCAGGAAATGAGAAATAAATCTCTTTAAAGTGAAGGTGAAAATTGAACTGGCAGAGAAAGAATGGAAATCCAACCAAAGTATTTGAGTTAACACTGGGAAAAAAGTCTCAAATCCAAACTAGTGTAAGTTATGTTTGTGACTGTGTGCTGCTCCCAGGTTGTTGTCGGGTTTGTTGTTGTTGGGTTGGTTTTTTTAATTCCTGTATGGATATTTGAGGGAAGAGAGGAAATAAATTTAATTGTGATCAGGACAAAAAGCTAAAGATCACACATCACACTTGCAGACAGAACACCAGCAAGGGAAGCGAGGCTGGGCAAGCACTACATTTT
The DNA here is from genome assembly GCA_025448015.1 of Bolborhynchus lineola. NCBI lineage: Eukaryota > Metazoa > Chordata > Aves > Psittaciformes > Psittacidae > Bolborhynchus > Bolborhynchus lineola. The sequence goes on along the minus strand of JAOEHX010043493.1, from coordinate 8,327 downwards.
GTGAAATCCATAATGTTCTGTTTAATCCCTTTTTTTGGCCTTCTGTAGTCTGGAGAAGCTAATGTCTCTAAAGTCTCTAAACCAAAATATTTTTATCATGAGTAGAGTGGTTCCAGCTCCTAGAGCCAAGTGATCACATTGGAAAAGTCAGCCTTCACTTAGAAACTCTTGCTTCGTTTCTGTGCCTACACAAACAGAGAAGACTATGGAAGAACATGTCCTGCACAATCAGAAAGAAAAATGACCCAATGCAATGTAACATTATTCAGAGGCTGATGAGTGCCTTAGCCTGGTGCTTTCTTCTCTCTTTGCCTTGCTGCCCTCCTCTGTGAACACCAACATCCCAGCAGTGACAGCAGCCTGAACAAACTCCCATGTGGTGGACAGAGTTTCCTGAGTTTCAGTGTCTGAGTTTACACCCTGGATGTTTCAGCTGTTTCCTTCAGCATCTTAGTGGCCAGTGGCCTTCCCCTAATCTTGGCTCACCTTTTCTGCAGCATTAAAATCACCTTGAGCAACTTTCCTTGGTGTCTGTGTTCAGGCATCTGTTTCTGAAGTTAGCAAAGAGATGGATCAGAGAGCATGGAGCTCCTGGTCTCCCATGATTCATCTGTGAACAGAGATATCAATCCCTACCCCCACCCTGTGATGTTTACATGGAGGGGCTCACATAAATGCCTGTGCAAACCTTTCTTTACCCTCCTCGCTTTATTTGTGTGAGCAATTGAACTGACTTGCATGGGGCTGCTCCTGCAAGAAGCTTGTGTAAGCTTTTGCACTTCCAGTTTTAGTTTGGTCTTGCCTTGGGTTGGGCCCCCTGATTGGGAATGCCATCACAGCTGACTCGACTGTTGTCAGTCCAGATGAGAGCTTTATACCACCTTAGAGCTATCAAGATGTAAACCAGAGCATCCAAGAGAATATTGCTTTGTTTACATGGATTTGCTGAGCTGAGTCCAGCTGAGTGAATGGACAGGTTTCATTGTTTGTTTCTTAATTGCTGATGACCTCAGCCAATGGGCAGTGTCTATCTAGCTGTCTATCAAGCCAAAGCAAAATTTTGTGACTATATGTTTAATTTGTATTTTATTGAACCATGTAAATATATGTGCAAATTAAGGGCCTTATCCTGGAAGCATGGAGTTCTCCAGGGTTTAAACAGACTTTCAGTTGCAGCTCCAGGAAGTTGTGATGGTTACCCCAGTTATCACTGAGTTTAGGTACCATTCAGAGGAGAAAAAGCTCTTGAGCACATTTCTGATGGCTGCTCTACAAGAATGCTGCTTTCTCAGCCCTCCTTCCTCCTCCCCCCCACCCCCAACACAGAAATACATGGCTGATTCCCTCTAAGTGGGACTTTTGAGCATGACAGGGACGGGTTATTGATGAGGCTGGTGGAGATTGACACATGAAGCCATGGGAGGTGTTCCCAGATGGAAGTGTATCCTGTAAATTATCTCTTGCTTTGTGATGTAAAATGTACAGTGTTTGCACTAGAATAGAAATTATCATTTTCAATAAAAGGGGGAAAAAACTCCCCAGTTCTTTCCATAAGCTGCCACACATGTGTCACGTGTTGCTGCCCTGAGGTGTCCTACAGCATTGGCTGGGTCTGGGAGCATGCTGGAGCTTTGCCTGGGGGAAGTGGAGCAGGGCGTGGGGCTGTCTGCGCAGCAGACTTACCTTGGGAACGCCATGCAGATGTTTGGAGGACTGCAGAGAGACCCCAGCGGAGATAGGACCCCTCTTCAGCATGACCTGTGTGTGCCAGACAGTGAGATGGACACTGCGTCTAGACCCTGCCTGAACCACAGGATCCCTCTGTCAACAGGCAGCTGCAAAGGAGTTCAGCAGGAGCATAAGGCAGGAAGCATCCACAAAGACTTCTAAATGAGGTGGTTTTCAGGAAGAGGCCAAACACACCTGTAGCTTTGCCCCCAGGTTCCTACACCCCACCAAGCTGTCCAGACTCCAGCAAGGGGCTGAAAGTAGGGCAGGAAGGGTCCAGGGAGGGTATTCACTCAGGAAGAAGAGAAGGGAGGACTGGGCATCCTTATGCAGGTAACCAGCTGGGAGGAGGGAAAGGGTTGAATCCTACCACTTTTGCAGGGAGCAAAAAAAAAGAGCTGGGCTCAGTAGGAAAACACCCACCTGCAAAGCAAGGGTAATGGTCAGAAGCTCAGGAGCTAATGAATGCTAATTGGTGTGGGCTATGAAAGTAGGGGTGGGGAAAGGGATTTTTTGTAGGAGAAAGATATCAAGTTGATGAGTTGTGCTTCAGAGAACAGGTGTCTGCTGGGGATGGGAGGAAGATGCTGGGAGTCTAAGTCTGACAAGTTTTTGTGACTTATTGGTCTTCAGGTGATTCATTCAGATCTGAGCCAAATGTTGGGAATTTGGAGTGTGTCTGTGTAGCTGCCTGTTTCCCTGCTGATATGGATTTGACCCTCTGTGGGCACTGTGTGCTAGGGTTGTTAGCCAGGCTGGATGCAAGGGGCAGTTAAATTTCAGCAGCCCAGCCCACAGAGAGACCTCATTAAGGGGAGATGGGTATCTCTGCAAAGCCCTCAGCAGTCAGCCAAGCTTGCATTCCTTGCAAAGCTGATTATTCACCCCTCTGAAGCTGAAATAATAATAATATTAGCCTTTTCCTTATTATTTATTGGTTTCCAAAAGAAGTACATTTGCAAATGGAATAGCTTCCAAGTTGATTTTGAGACTGGAGTGGTTTAGACTGAGTTGAAACAAGCCTCAGATATCCAGACCTGCAACTGGCTTATCTGAGCTACTCTTTGGGCAGGTGTCCTTCTCTTCACCTGGCACTACCTGATGGTTGACAGTCACCAGTGCACCAGAAGTTACTGACCCATGGAGCTCTAGTTCCCAATTTGGCCTGGATTTTCCTCTAGAACCAAAAAAGCTATGGTGGAAGTAGTGTGTGGCAGCCTCCCTGTACACAGCAGCAGCTGCATGCATGTATGGAGGCTGCCACGCACTGCTTCTGCAGGAATTTCCTGAACATCTGAACATCCTGGAAATGCAGGGGGGCTGCAGAGCTCTGAAGAGTAGGGATGCAACTTTTCCAGCTTAGCAGAGGGTTAGAGCTGGCCCTGAGGTTTTGGAGTGGTTTTTGCTTTTACCAAGGGCAGAGGCTGGCCCATAACCCTGCCCTCCTCTGCTCTGCTGGTGCAAAAGGCAAAGATGCTTAAAACATCAGTGAAATTAAGAAAAGATGTGCAGCTATAGAGCTCTGTGATTGTAGGAAAGCAGTAAATGTGATGAACAGGGTTTTGGATGATGCTGTCTTCAGGAGGCTGCAGCTGTGCAAGCATGATTCTGGGGGGGAAGAGGAGAGATCTGGAGCCTGTTTCCAGGGCTGGGCACCTTGAGACCAGGGCAGTGTTCAGCAATGCTTTGAGGGGACGGGGGTTTTCTCTTGCAGGTAATTACTTAACAAAATGGACATATTTTCCCTAAATAATCCCCATTTGCACTTTAATTTGTAAAATCCATATACCTCAGGCTTTGGGGCAAAGCTTTTCAAAGGGACTTGAGTGACTTGGACTCCGGTATTCTAAAAGTCATCCATGGAAATATCCTTATTGCTCTTAAAATACATCTCTTATATTTTCACCTTTTTAAGCCTTTCAGCCAAGTGTAGCTCAAGTGGGCTATTCTGTGTGTTTCTGCTTGTTCAGCAAACGTGATGAAATCACATGAAGTGGCGAAATTGAGCAGAATAGAGGGAGTGGGGAAACCCCAGCTCCTTTCACAAGTCTGAAGCACCTGTGTTTCCTACCAACAGGCAGTTAACATATGTGGTATGCATCCAAGGCTGTTCAGAAGTTAGGTTTTTCAGAAAGAAAGCAGGTCACTGGGAAGGAAAGCAGGCCAGCAATCACTCTTTGGGGGCTGGAGAAGACCATATACTGTGCCCAACCCTTCCCCCACACCCCTGGTGTCTGCTGTGGGGCAGGAGTGCATCTGTGAGGCTGCTGTTATTGGGATACCCCAACTGGAGGAACCCCAGCAAAGTTGTCAATCATCCAAGAGCTAGATGTTGATTTTGAAATGAAGCTGAAATGTAAGGGATTGTCCCCTTTCAAGGTGGGGCTTGGAGATGGCTGGACCTTGCCCTTTGCTTCCCCTGCAACCTGCCTGCCCATGTGCTGAGATCTCCAGAGCAATGCTGGGATGGGGCACCATGGTCTCTGGCTGTGAAGATGAAGCATCAGATGATTTTGATGGGCAGGAGGATTGACATCTCTGTCATGGCAGTGAGAGGTGTGGTGGGAGTTAACAGCAGGAGGAAGGATGACAAACAGCAACCGACATCTTAAAATGTCTCATCCTTTTTACTTTTTAATAACTTTTAAAGATACAGTTACTCTTTCCAGTGTCTTGGCCAAATTCTGCTCTATGTCTAGCTGGAGTCCCTTGGCAGCCTTGGATAGATGCTGTTTTCCTTTGCTTCCTGCCTCTGCCTGTCCGAGCAAAGCCAGATGTTGTCTCAACACCGCTGTTTTCCAGCCCAGAGGTGGTTTCAGTAGGGGGCGGGGTGGAGCCCTCTTTGCAAATGAGAGGTGCTAAAATTAGCCGCATTATAAATGCATCTTGCAACACCACAGAACACCCTATTTTGGTGGCTGGGCAGTGAGGCCAGTCCTGACTGCCTGAGAAGCAGCTGCATGCGAAGGGGGTGAGCACTCCTCCATGGCCAGCCCCAATGAGTGCAGGAGGCGGTGAGCTCTTCTCGAGGTGTGTGATGCGTGGGTTTCCCCACTGCCAACTCCAACATCTCCACCACAGGGCTGACAGGGGGGGTGCTCTCAGCAAAACCCATCTCTGGGCAAGAAAGGTCACTCCATGCTTCTGAGGTGGGAACTCATAACACCGCTGAGTAAATGCAGTGTCTTTGTCTCCAGCAAATGTGCAGGTTTGGGACTGGTCTGGTAACATATGGGCTATGGTCAAACTGGAAGTGAAAGAAGGATTAATGCAGCTCCAATGTGCTTCATCCCCTGCCATGAGGACTGCGAACATAGCTCAGGGTGTTCTCCTTCTCCACAGGAGAGTGAGCTCGGATGAGAGCCATCCTGCCTGGGAAGTGCTGCTTGGTGCAGATCCGACAGGCATGTGCTCAACCAGGGGGATGAACCAGGTCCATCTCACAGTGAAAGATGGTTACTCCCACAGCAGGTGCTTTGACTATAGGACTACACCCTACAAAACTGCCTGGCTGTTGCAGCAGTGCAGGTAGAAATAGTTTCTGGAGGAGATGTGCTGAGGAGTCTTCAGTGGACATGTGGGGTGACGTGGCTGAGTCTGGTCCTTATGTCGAGCTGGGAACTGAGCTTCTTCCAATCAAACACCATCATTTCCTTCACTGCCTCAGCAACAAGATGTGAGTCCGGTATATGCAGGACCATCAGGGAACAGGGATGTATTGGAGAGGAGCTGATGAAGCACAGTAAGATAGTTGAGCTCCTAGCTCATCTGGCTTGGGAGGGCTGATGGGACAAGGAGCCAGAGAGCTCTGCCATGTGCCTCTCTTGCTGTTGCCTCCCATCAGAGAAGCAGCCTCTTGTGAGAAGTTTCTGCTGAGCCTCCAGCAGATGGGATGGCAGCACCTCCCTAGGCTGGCTGGGGAAGAAAGACCTTCTGGACCACATTTAGGCCTTTATCTGGGAGGCGAGTGCAGCTCTCCAGGCTGGCAGATTTGTTGCCATGACTGAAGGCTATATCTAAAGCTGATTGAAAAATTGAATATTTTCCTCTGGCAGCTTCCAAGACTTCACATATTTGACTTCATTGCAAATCAGGCCGAGGAGTGGAAATATCTGAAAATACTGCAAGGAAAATACAAATATGCATAGGCGTGGCAGGAGCATTGACGCTATAGATTTTCCAGCATTACTGAAAATGAAGCATGTTGAGCCTTTGAAAAGAAACTCAAAACGGTTGCATTCCTGCAGTGCCTGTCTTTGTGGCCTAGCCGAAATTTCTGAGTGGGGCACCTCACATCCTGCGGATTGGCAGGATGTGTTTCTTATAGGAGCTCTACCGTGGGGTAGTGTCTCCTCTGATTGTGCAACAAACCCTGTGGTCAGTGCATTAGGCTGGATCTTGCCTTTCATCTCTGCAATAATTGCATGCACAGACAAAACCTTGTTGCAGGTTCAGAGGACAACATAGGCTCCTTCCGATCAGCTCTTTTGAAAGCCATGAGGACCCCATGGTGCCATCCAAGTTGAGACATGGCATGGGAAGTATAGAACCCAGAAGAACAGGCTGTCCAAAATCGTGGGGACCAAGGCCAGGAGCTACAGTGATGCACTTCTTGGTTATTTTGACAACACATAATACTTAACTTTTTTCCCTTTGCAAGCTGTCTCTTATGGTTGGTTTCCACTGATAGAATGTAAATATCCAATAAAGTTTTCAGAGGTAAACAAGGAATCCTATACAAAGACTTGCTCATAGAATGAGACCAGGCATTGAACCTGTGGAGCAGTAACATGTCCCTTACACCACAGGCCAACTTCTCCTCCTTGATGAATATCTGCATGAGGGGTAGCCATGGCCACACTCCCTTTACCAAGGACAGCTTGCTGGCCAAACATGGCAGCTTTGAATAATGAATAATGATAATCTGTGTTTTAATTTCCCCTCCCTCTTTTCTGGTGATGAATGGCTCCCATTCCAGCATGTGGAGGAGAAGCAGCTGCTGATGGGGGGCAGAGTGGCTTCTCTGGGGTTTATTGTTTTAATCATGGCCTGAGTGAAAGTGACAGCCCAAAGATGAAGTATCTGTTGAAAGGAAATCATAACTCTGGATTGACTCCATTTAGCTCCATGACTAGTAAGAGCGTATTTTTGTTGGACACGAGGAACACGATTTCAACTGACTAGGCCCTTAAATGCCACTTCTGTCTGCATTAATGCGGTTCATTTGCAACATCTCTCCTGTCCCATATGGGAACTCAGACCTACCTGGAGCCTCACACTGGAACTTCTCCAGCCTCAGCAACTCTATTTTTTTGGTGGATCTGTGATGTAGTAAGGAATGAAGGCTGTGATGTTGAATGGGGCTTTATAATCCCAAAGGAGGCTGGGTGGGAAAGACAGTAGGCATGGGGTCTGCTTCCTGCTTGAGGAGGGGTAGAAGGATGCCAGCAAAGGGGGTGATGCATTGGGTGACACCTGTGCAACTTGTACCTACCTGATGATTGTTCTTGCTGGCCATTTCTTGCTCTGCCCGGGCTCTCATATCCTGCTCTGGATTTCTGCAGTGCTCAGCACAACCTGGCATTGCTCTCATCCTGCTGCTGGCTCCAAGCCATCACCGAAAGGTGCATTTTGTCCTGATATTGTGATTCATGATGTTATTATGAATTATAATATGATGATTATGATATTATATAATTATGATATTATGTCCTGATAGTGATTCATAGTCATAGTGTAGACGGATTGACAGTGAGGAAAACAGCCTACAATAAGCATGGTAATCCCGCTGCCTAGCCACCAGACTTCTGCACACCCACTCTCCATGGCACAGATAGAGTTAAGTGGTGGATATTGCTGCAACATGTTTAAACTGGCGCATCTTCCCTTCAAACACCATAAACATGGGGGAGAACAGTTAAAAATAGTTTCTTCCATGTTACTGAAAAAATGTTCTCATGTGCACTGCTGGCTGCAGCCGCTGTTATGAAACAAGATATTTCCCATCAACAGTCATTAGCCTTCGAGGCTGGGCTAGAATGCTGTTTATTACAATAAGAGCTATTACTGAGAATGGGACAGGATTAGAATAGAAAAGCTGAAGTGTTATTTTCCTAATTAAAAAAACACATCATAGGCCGCTAATGGTGCCAGAACATTTGCTCTCCTTCCGCTGGATGGATGCTCTGGCGGTGCCTTTACACTGCGGTCGGCCCTTGATGTCCCAGCATAGGAGACTGAGGTAGCACAGAGAGAGAATAAGCACAAATGTGGCCACACATGTGCATGCCCTCTGCACACAACCTGAGGAAGCTGTGCAGGGAAAAGTCATTCAATAGCTTTGAGCAGATGGCATTGCTGCATGTCTTGGAAGGCAGACGCAGGGTCTGTGAGAATGAAGACCTTGGGCCCACTGTAGGAGAGGATCTGGTTCAAGACCGTCTTAGGAACCTGAACGTACACAAGTCCACGGGACCTGATGAAATCCATCCGCAGGTCCTGAAGGAGCTGGTGAATGAAGTGGCTAAGCCACTGTCCATCATATTTGAAAAATCATGGCAGTCAGGTGAAGTTCCTAATGACTGGAAAAAGGGAAATAT
>JAOEHX010043492.1:20105-32205 GCA_025448015.1 Bolborhynchus lineola | reverse complement strand
AATAATTAGCCCTACCCCCCCCCCCCCCCGAGTTCTCCCAACTAAATTTAGACACTTTTTGACATTTCAACAGTGTTTCAGGGGAAATGCTGTGAGGTCCTTTTGGGAACGTGGGGTTCTCCACATTTCAGTTGAAGCAGGAATATTTCCAGTCTATTTTATGTGAAGCTCATTGTAGAAATTCTGCATTAACATTCCCTCCCAGGATCTAACATCAGCTTTCTAGCTCCCTGTAGATCCTATTCATTCAGTGGGGTTTGTCACTGTACCAGCTGAAGTGAAAAGGAAAGACACTTAGTTATATTCTGAACCTTCTTGCCTGTTTTCTTGTTCTCTGTCTTCTTCACACAGGAAGCAGCAAACATTGTCCTTGTCAAGTGATAAACAAGGCTCAATTGGTGACTTGCATGTTTGTCAACATAAGCAAGATCAAATGATTGCTCAGCAGGAAGGAGCCACAGGAAATCCAATGATTTTTGACTAATTAGCAAAATAATAATAATGTCTGCCTAATGATTACCTTGTACTGGGTTGTGGCCTTTTATCAGGCAGCTGCAGACTCCTCCTTTGAAGGGAACCAATAGCTTTGTTTGAAACTGGTGTCATGGACTTGGAGGATTTGTGACAAATCTTCTGAGACTCATTGCTCCTTTGTGTAGTTGCTATAATTGGGAAGAAAAATGAGCTTGTTTCTAAATGTTTAAAGAAGAAAGTATTTGGAAAGACTCTTGAAATGGTTGGCATGTGCGTGTGCATGCAAGAGTGTGTGAAATAATTTTCAAAGGCATGAATGAATCCTAAGGTAGGTTAAAGTCTACAAAAATGATTTATCTATGCTGTTTTCATATTGTAAGAACAACAACAAAAACCAAGAGAGGCTTACCTGCATTATAGTTTAACTACAGACGTAAAGATTAGGAAAACACTTGGGAGTAAAGCCAGGTAAAGGGACAACAGTTTAAAGATTCTGGGTTTTATACTGGGTTTTATCCTCACATGGATTTTCAGATTTCTCTTGGAGATGGGTTCTCATTTTCTTTTTATTCCTTCTATTTTGTTTATCATTAATTGGCCAAATTCAGGTCTTCCGCTAAAGAAAGGGACAAATCATGTTTTCAAAGCTCTGAAAGTTGTTGCTCATCCCTGATATTCAGCCTTGTGGCGCTGGCTAACATGGCATTGCTTTTTGGATGGCATTCACTGTTTTCTCTGCCAAAGGAGAATTGGGTATGCACAGTGACAAGCTGTATGTATGTGTTTCAACGTTCAATTCACGCCATTAGTGTTGCAATGCTGGCAAAAGATCTGCTCCAGCTGAGGGGCTTGGATTAATCTGGGTCAGGCAAAAATCACAGTATTGTTTGCCACCTAATTATCTACTCTCTCTTTGCAGAGCAAAAGTACATCGCTGCCTTTGGTGGATGCCAGAGTGCAAGGAGTCACCCACATCCATTTCCATCCTGCTAGGGCATTCTCTTTTTAGTTTGAGAGCAAGACATGACTATTCTGGTGCCACCAGTAGAGGCAATGGGCAAGATACTGTCCTTAGCACCATGAAGTGCTAGACCTGGTGTTTTCAGATGGCTGAAAGGTAACAGAGGATAGGAAGAAACTACCTCAAAGCATAAAATCCAGTTAGCAGTTCCACACAGATCTCTTATCATGTGACAGAAATAGTTGAAATGATAAATAATTCCTCTCCAACCCTCACAAACCCATCCCACCACTCCTGCAATGGGAGCACTGCATAGTATGGTGCCATGGGCATCTCTTTCCTCCCCGACAGCCTCTTCTCCTGGCTCTGTTTTTCTGGGTAGGAGCCATTAAAGCTCAAAGAGAAAGGCAGTGTCTAATCCCACTGCTCTGCAGCCTGAGCAGCTTCTGAAATATCCAGGTGACTCTAGAGGTCTTTTCCATGAGAGCAAGATTTAGTTCATTAGCCATTGTCCACAACTTGTGAAAACTTTGGTGACAAAAAGTCTCCTTCCCAACTACAGTCACAAAAAGGAGCTTACAGGTAGAAGAAAGGCAGATAGGACAATATCTCCTAGTGCTCTCTCTTTCAACACAGCTGGTGAAATTTGCCACCTACAGAAAGCAAGGAGGACCTGCAGAGCATGTAGGGATGACTCAGAGAGTGCCCAGTGAGTTGGCAATTTGTGCAAGTTTCTTATTAGTATCAGATGAGTTGAATCTTCCCAAACTACCAAGCACATATCTGCAGAGAGGTACCTGAGGAAGCAAAGCATATCAGAGAGAGAACAACTGAGTAAAAGAGACTGCAGAAATGTATTGTGTTCACATAAGAAATTAACAGAACAAACTTAAATAGAATGTTGAATTCTGCTGGATGTTGTTTCTTTTTTTCTTCCTTGCATTTCTTTAATCTTATTCCACAAGTTACAAATGTATGATTGATGTCCTGCAAATGAGCTATGACTGGGCATTACTTATTTATTTTATTTAAAATTTTTATTAAGTTCAGTAACCCTCCTGAGGTCACAGCCTTGTTTCAGAGGAGACCTGGATCAAACAGGAGTGAAAATTTCAGGCAAATTTCCATAAATTCCAATACATATCAACAACAACATTAAATTTTAACAATTGTGTATCCACAGGCTTTTAAAATGCTGCTAGCATTTTTTTAAAAATAATTAGGTCACGTTGCATGAATTACAGTTCTGCATCATTGTTCCATATTTTAATTCTCTCAAAGATAATTTAAATCCTGCCTAGTATGTGATTTCCTCTTTAAGCTGCACTCCCTTCTTTCTGATCCAGATGTGCAACCAGGTATTCAGGTATAACATGTAAAATCACAAACTGTGCAGCAATAGGCATGTGTTGATTTTTTAGGGCTCTAGGCCCCATGTGTTTGATGGGTTCAGGATTTTGTAAAACACTTGATATGCACCTACTGTGGCTTCAACATCTTCCTGTTGGAGCTTTTGTCTGTTTTTAAATCCTACCTTTATTGCTTAAGCATTCACCTTTTAATTATCCATAAAATTGTGCCCTTATCTGTCAAAGACAGAGGCAGGTATGTCTTTTTCCAGTGGGACTACTCAAATCCATAAAATTAAGTACAAAAATTGGATTGAAGCTGTAAATCATCAGCTCTCAAGGCAGAGAATTGTTATGCATTGTATTTGCAGAGTAAACAGCCTATCTGTTCTTTGTTGTTGAATATAATGCAGTAATATGCACATATGGAGTCAGAATTACAGCCTGAATTACTAACTTAAAGTCTCGTTAAAGAAAAGAATGTTAGTATTTTCAGATCTGAATGACAAGTGTGAAAGTTCTAAATCAGTATTTAACATCACCTGAATTTTTTACAATCTTTGCCTTAAAGAAACTAAAAATTTGTGGGTTTTTTTTTTTTTTGTTTGTTTGTTTGTTTGTTTTTTCCCTTTCCAAGCAATAACACAGAAAACATTTAATCAGTATCTTTCACTGGGCTATTTCCATCCAATATTTTTTGCAATTGTGACTTAACTATTGCTCTGCAACTTTGGCAGCTAGTTGGAACTTGGTTCACAATGTTCTTAGAAAGGCCTGCTTTGCTTTTGAAATTGCCTTTCATTTTTTCCCCAGGTGCTCACGGCAGATAGCATGGAGCTAAGGAAAGCTTGAAAACTGCACACCCTTCAAGAAAAAATAGTGTTTGAGCTAGCCTTCTGCTCTCCATTTCATTGCCTGTATTTGGAGTTGCTGCATTGGTTTTGACAGCGTTCTCACTAGTCTGTCTGAGACAAGACTGGTTCATTGCCTTGCATATTCACAGACAAAAAATGCTTGGTTCTTATATTTAATAAAATATTGATTGCCTTTTTTCTTCTCCCACAAGGCAATAACAAAATGGTGGCACAAAAGAATTCCTCAGCCCAACATATTCTATGCTTAAATTTAAATTATTCAAAACCCCAGGAACTGAATGACCACAGGATGTTTTAGTTCAAAAGATGCCCACAAGTGTTTAACAAGAAGGCAAGATTACTTAATTTAGCTTATAATCAAGAGAAAAAAATCTAGAATCAATACTGCATAAGCTAATACAAACCAGTCTCTATCATTAAGGAAAATAAACTTCTTCAAAAAAGTAAAAATAGTTTCTGGAAGACTAGACAAGGCAAAAAGCCACTACACATTATGAATAGCAGCTTTTTGGATTACAGATTTTGTCTGTTGCCTGAAAAGCTAATCTTTTAATTGAAGATTCAGTTTCACTTTACAACAAAAAACTTGTTAAAGAAATTAGGGTTTTATTAGCATTTCAAAATTAAGGTAATATTATATTTTATGAGCTTGAACATTTATAACATTCCTTCTGATGCATTCTGATGTATTATTTCATTGTTGTTAATAGACCTTGATTAGCATAAGTAAAGCTTTACAGTCTTGCAGTGTGGGTCTGTCTCTTCAGTCTGGTAGGCCAAGCATTGACACAAATTTATCTTTATCTTTCCATCTTTACAAAATTATAGGCTGATCTGAATGGTGTTATTTGGGGTGGAAGTCACAACAGCCTTTATGTTTCTGGTTTACAAGATAAAAAGATCTTGTACATTTTCCGGCCACTAAATACCTTTGAAATCTCCTGATACTTCAGATATTGCTTTCTCACTAAGACATGTTCTTGTGCCCTGTTTTTGGAAGAGTTCCTTTAAGTAGGATCCAACTATGGCCCTTGTTGCCATGCCGTTTTCTGCCCCTCCAAAAGAAGTCTTTGGCTTGCTGATACCACCAGTCTTCTAGAACTGGATATACCCTGTGATTTATAACCTTGAGCTCCTTGACTGAAATTTATGCCAGTGTTTAAAAATAAAGCCATATGTTCCTAGCCATTATTTAGGTGGATGCAAGCAGTGTAAGGAAAAAGAGATTGCAAGTCTATGGAAGAACACATCACACTTCTAAGAATCAATGAGAGTGTGGCAGACTCCCCAAAACTCTTACTTCCTGTTACCATCTCTGTAATAATTTGTTTCCTTTAATACTGGTAATATGGATACCAGGGACCTGTGGTTGATCCAGAATACCAAATGTATGCAATGAACAAATTCCAGCTAGCAATAAAATTTATGTGGTGCTTTAGAACACCACTGATTAAACTTCACAGCATCCCAGGGAAGTAGTAGGCAGTATCTTCATTTAGCACACAGGAAGCAGCCAGAAAAAGGTTAGTGGCTCTCCACTGCACATGAGTAAACAAACAGCTCTAGTATTTGAGGTTTTCTGATAGTTGCTAGACTTGCCACTCTTTTTAAAAAAAGGACAGCCTCTGCTTGCTTACCTCTACACCTGCTTTTGTGAACATTCTCCAAAACCTCTGATGAGAGGTTACACAGTACCAGCTATGTCTTCACATGAAGCCAAATTCATTTTTGCAGATGTAAATCTCGAGTAACTTTGCGATCTTAATACAATTGCAGCAACTCATCATGGTATAAAGATGAGCTGTGTGCATGCCAGTTTATTAACATAAAACAAGTCAGGAGTCGATGTTGATCATTGATACACATTTCTTTCAAATGCCTTTTACTTCCTAGTTTACTAAGGACACAAATACCAATTCACACTTAGTTTTGTACCAAAAGAAAAGGCAGTCTTTTCAAAGACAACTGCTTTTATCTCTTCTCAGTATATAAAGGCATAACTAGACATTTTCTATTAAGAGTAAAAGGAATTATGCAGACTGAATATCCTATGCACCAACATTAAAATTTTGAACTGATAAGAAGAACGATGGGTGTGCTGCTATTTGTAACACAAAATGATCAGAACAAAAGTCAAAGCTGTAATGCATTCACTTACTTAAAAATGTGTATCGTTATACAAGGCAATTAAAGAGTTTCAGACTATTCTCTATGTCATCTGCCTTTCAGATGAGACCTAGAATTGAAGCATTTGATTATGAAAGCTCAAGTGGCAGTTTTCATTAGAGGTGTTAACCCTAATATGCTTCCCAAATTCGGAATCAGTTGATCATGTTCTCCCTTCCTAAATTCTCCATAGCTTTTATGTGATGAGATATTCTTCTTTTCCATTCTTAAAAACTGTTCTAAAAGTATTGCTTAAACCATATGGTTACCTTACATATGCATTTCAGTAGCAAATGAAGTGGGTAACCTTTTTATACAGCCTGCAAATTATTTTAAGAAAATTGACCATTTGATACATATAATATGTTCTTCCCATTTACCTTGACAGAGAAGTTGACAAAGAAAAAAATTTCTTTTGTCTGTATACTGATAAGTACGTAGCTCTAACTTTTGCCTGAGAGAGGATCTCACTATTTCCATTAGTAATAGTAGTAATAATAACAATTGAGTTATAAGAACCAGGTCAAATATCAAATTTCAGTTAATGGGGTCTTAAGATAGATGCCTAAAAACTTCATCACAATGTTTTTTAACAGTTTTTCCAGACAGTGTCTGGAAACCAAGGTTTCCCTTGCGTTCACTGAAAGTCTACCACACTCAGACATCACAAAACTGGGCCATATTGACTCTGTGAAATTAGAAAAATGATGCAGTCTCTTGGTACTCTTGGCAATTTAAAAATTTTTAGTGTAGTAATCATGGACCAATATTCTTTTCCAGTTTTCCATGAAATATTATTTACACTCTGAAACTGCACAGCAGCTGAGATAGGATCTGGTTTTGCATATTTTTACTGTATCTAGAATACCCAAGCAAAATCAATATCTGTAAGATAGGTAAAAAGGTTGATATCATAGCAGAAACAGCGTCTTTTTAAGCCTCACTAGCTAATATTAGCTTCAAGGAGTTCACAAAGTAACAGATAATTAACGCATCAGTATAAATTTTAATTTGCTTGCGATTTAAAAATAAATATATTTGGAATTTCTGTATATTCTGTACCGCATACAAAAACAGTCACTGATTTGGTTTTCACTAGTGGCAGAGAGAGAGGTACTTATCTCATGTTACAAATGTACAGAATTTAGTAGTGACTACTGGCATTTATAAAGCTGTTGGTTTACCTAATTCCATGTTTTCTATCAATCACAACAAGTAACTCAGTAGCAATTGCACTTATATATAAGGAGCATTTGAATAGCTTCACTACTGAAAACCTGACTGGGGGAAAAAAGCATGCAGTAAAACAAAAAAAGAAGAGCGAAGTAGAATTTTAATAAACATTTATTCCCGGGAGGACATGGGTGTACTGTAAACATACCACAGTGGTATCAAAGCAACATTTCTTTTGAACTGGAGAATGCAAATTAGCTTTACTTTACTTCCACATCATTTTCTGGGTTTAATCCTAATAATATATAATTTTCAAAGGAAAGTTAGATGCGTTCTGCCCTTGTTTTCTACCTGAAAACTGGGTCTTGCTAACGATTCCAAACTTCGTAGCTGTCAACATTTTTACAAGGTCTGAAATGCATTTTCGAGTTTATTAATAAGTTAGGCTGGAAAAACAATCTTCTGTGAATAGGGTAAACATTTGATCATTTGTGACTGATTACATTTTTCAACAGATGGTGCCACGTTCTGCCCTCCAATAATACATATAAGTAGTCCTTATAATCATGTGGTGATGTATTCAAGTGCTGAGCTTGGCTAAGATTTCAACATGCTTAAATGTTCTTAACATTGCAACTTCAGTAATATTCAGGTGCTATGGTGGAAAGAGTACTTAGAATCTCATTCAGAATCCAGATCTACTCCTTCTGATATCAGTCAGATCATTTTAATTACTGCCGGCTGGAGCAGGGTCAAGCCCATTTCACCTAAAGAATCGTGTTCCTCCCCAGGAGTCAGCTTGTCTGCCTAGATTATATTTATTGTCACCTTGGTACTCTCCCTTAGAGGTACTTAACTGTTCCTTGTATCTCTTGATCCTTTCTTCCACAGATCCATTGATTTTCAGTTTCATCATTTTGCAGTACAATAGATAATGAGTACTTCTAGGTCACTCTGAATTATTTTACCGTCTTTATATTTTTGTTACTTTTCTTCTTTCTGATGGCTGTGTAAGATGTTTATACTGTAGAAAAATTGTGTTCAAAGTTGGTACTTTTTCAGGTTTTCATATTAGAAAACATGTTAAGTTTACTTATGCCTTTGCTCTGTGAATTTGTGCAAAGTGCCGTCCATGAATGGGGATCTTTTGAAAGGTAAATTTATATGTGGTTTCAGAGAGAAAGAGCTAAGGCACATCTTTGCTGTCAGTGCACAATGTGAAGCCTACAGAAGAGTTGAGTATTAGTTTGTAAAAGACCCTTGAATTTGAGGATTCAAGGGAAATTACTCTGGGTGTTCATGTGTACCTACTAAATCATAAGACCAGCTTTTGGCTCCCATCTCCAGGATGAAAAGAATTCCTCTTATTTTCAGGGTAGTTGTAACTTCCTATGTCTTGGCTTTGCTGATGGAATAGGTCCCCTGGGGTTTTGAATTTTGCCAGGGGATATGTGTAAGCCTCAACACCTTTTCTTGTGCACCCATACACTATTTGAGCGTAGTGTGATTCACACACCTCTGCAGTAAATAAAATGACAGTGACTACAAAGACATATCCACTCAAGCCGTTGACTATTATTTACTCCATTCCCTTTAGCACATATAAGGTTAAAAAGCAAGGGTGGGATTTATCTCACCTCATTTTAGCATTCTGAAAGTTAACTCAGCTAATTGCCCAGGCTCCCTCTACTGTCAGTGGAGAAGAGGGGAAAAAAAAAAGGCTATCTCCTGATAACAGTTCATCAGCTGTCTCTAGCTGCTATTTTGGGATGGGGTCATTCATCCTCTTGAAGTGCTTCCTACTTTACACTGACTATAGAATAAGACTTGGTGTCTAAGTCTTAGATGTCTAAGATGTCTAATAGCAGAATTGATAAATGGCACTTTTGGAAGTATTTTATACTTGTCTCATGCAAAAAAGGCACGTGGTCAAGGGTACAGCTACCAACTCCCAAGCCTTCCTGCAACTCAGGAAAAAGAACTTTTTCTCTTATCTGAATGACCCCATCACTTGACCATGTGCCTTATTTGCTCTCAACTTCATTTTTCCTTTCTGGAAAATGAATGAAGACTTAACTTCATGATCTTACAAGGCTGTTTAAATTGTTAAAGGGCTTAGACAGTCCTAAAACAAAGCCTGCATGTAAAGGGAACATATGAATTTTAATGGCTGTGAAGGTCTCTTCTGTGAATTACAGTGTATTTGTAGGATGTCTTTTGACTGTAGTTAAAGCTACTTAAGGAATCCAGGTACCTCTTTGTTATTTTACATGAATGACCCATGGTCCAGAAGAAATATTCTTTAAATCAAGCTTAGCCTCAGCTTTTTATCTCAGGTAAATGTCTGAGACATTTATAAGGCAGGTAAGCAGGCAGTAAGAATCGAGAACTTTGGATTTTTGATAGAAGTTGTAAGTGGATAAAACTTTACAGTCACTACTTGTAGATTAACCCCCAGGCAATCTCTCCTACCATTGTCAACAGGGAAAACAAGTTAAAAGCTTGAGTTAAATGGTTTGTATATAATACATTGTCCTTTTGAATAACTGATCTTGAATCCATTTGAATCAACGATATTACCTGTCATAAGGAAAAACAGTTTTCAATATCAAAGCATCTCAAATAAAAGCCATTAGTCTTTTTCAAATAAAATGTGATTTCGTTTGTGCTCTTAACAGCAGAAGTCATACTGTTAACTTTACATTTGCTTAATGTGTCTTTTCCATGCATACTTCTTTGCAACACTACTGCAGTAGCTGTGGCTTAGCAACATCCCTTGTTAGACAATTCAGTAAGACTAGAGAGGAGAGAGCCCCGGTCAATGCAAGCATTTCCTATTTTGGCCCATGTGAAGCCTTCTGTTAGATGTCAGTTCAGGACATGACACCTTGTTTTTCTGTTGTTGGGATATTTTCCTTTCATTTGGCTCATTTTCTATGCATGAATTCAAGAGGGAAGAGTCTGGGAAAAGAGTCTATGGAAAAAAAAAAAAAGGAGGAAAAAAAAAAGAGAGTTCCTGTCAATTACAGTAAATGCACAAGAAGTATTACTGTTAAATCAGAAGTAACTGCTCCTACCGTGCACCTGTGACTATTTGCCTTTGTCTCCCTATGTGTTTTGGTCTGCAGCCATCAATAGCTTGGACTCCACGAAGCAGTAGCAAAGGGGAGTGTGTCAGAGCAGCAGGCCAAAATTAAATTACAGCAACCTCGCGCTTTGCATTAAAATCTCCACTAAGAAATGGAGGCTTGTAATCGTCTGGATTTTCCTTAAAGACAATGGACCTCCATGCAACTGGCTACACTCAGTTAATTCATGCTGTCAGCTTCTTTTATTGGCTGTGGGGAATGCAGTATTGATTCTTGAACTCAACAGCAGCACAAAGAGCCACTAGTGCATGGTCAAAATGTAGCAATAAAGGGCTGGCAGCTTGAGAAAAGCAGCCATTCCATTGCACAAACAAGGTCAATTAAAGGACAGTGCAGCATAATATAAATAGCATTAGCAGCCCTCTTCAACCATGATGAGACCATGCTGGGAAGATGACAATAAATAAAATAGGGTTTAATGCAGAGTAAATACAAAAGCATTTAATGTAATTTAATTTAAAACCTTGCATCCCTTTGAAAGTACCATCAATTAAAAAATACTTATATATATATTTTTTTTTGCTGTTTTTTGTTTGTTTGTTTGTTTTGGTGTTTGGTTTTTTTAAGACATTCTTTTCAGATAAATATCTATATAAATTAATTATGTATATACGTGGAACTGGATGGGAATTCATCGTTTAAGAAATGGTTAATTCTTACATTACAGATGTGGGATATTATGTCTGTCTGTATAATCTCCTATGTTTTATTAATACAAATCTTTCAGTGTCATTTGAGTGTAATAATAGGACAAAAGCATATCTGCATTTTTAGTTCAGAAGTTAAAAAAACTTGCAAAGGATCTTTATGTCCTTCTTTAAGGTCTTGCAATTATTATCTTTCTTATATGAGAGAATTCTTCTTATTATTATGCCACCTCAGAATTAATTACTAATGTAATATACACTATTCTGCTAACACATACAGTACCCTAAGCAAATTAGTCTCTTAAAATAGGTAACTGGCCTCAGATAGGAAGCTGATAAACCTAGACTGTATAAGGAAGCTGAAAAGGTTTCAAAGCTATTTGTTTAGACAGCAAAAGAAGCATTTGTTTCAAAGCCCTTTTAAATAATGAATGTGCTGAAAGCCAACAAAAGAATTGGGTATAGAGCACCTTTTAGGTGTGCAGTCTTACAATCTTTTTGGCAGTATAAACCTACAACTGGGCTCTTCCTCACTTTCTTGAGCCTTTTGAAGTATTCACATCAACTTTTGAGTGTACTTAATATTTATTAAAACATTTATTAAAGCTGGACTGAGACTTGTGATGAAGGTTGAGCATGAAGTCATCGTGTCAAATCTTATGTAGAATTATACCTTGTACCTGTCAGAGTGTTGAATCTGCCACATCATTCTAAATATGGTATGTGTAAAACCTTTGAGAAATAGCAAGGTTTTCATTGTAAAACAAATGGGTCTTCCAAATTGTTCTACAAGAAATTTCTTCCTACATTGTCAATGGAATCAGTAGGACCTCCTTGCCTCAGAGAACAAAAAGGATGCCTTCTGGACAGGCTGAAAGTATAGGAACTTTATTCAGCTGTTAAGTAGTGTAATGAGTAGAATGTTGCTACTATTTTTAAGAGCATGAAATATCAATTCAGCTTGAAGGTGGTGAGGAAAGGAGGAATAAATTAGCTTAATATGATTCCTGCCAGCAAGGAAGCACAAGGTAAAGGATTGCAGCTCTTAGTATGTATGTCCTAGCTGGGATTTCAGTTTCCTTAATTAATTTTTTTAAGTTCTTAATTAATTTTTTGAAGATGCTGATTTTTGTCAAATAAGGTAAAACCAGAAGATAAACACAAAAGAAACAAGACATAGAGCAATAAAATAAAGTCAATGCATGTCATGGGTTCAGCAGTAGCAGTCATTTTCTCCTTCTCGGTAGCTGGTGCAGCACTGTGTTTTTGACTTTCGGCCTGGGAACAGCGCTGATAACACCAATGT
>JAOEHX010043492.1:0-20005 GCA_025448015.1 Bolborhynchus lineola | reverse complement strand
GCAGAGACAGGACACCTGACCCAAACTGACCAAAGAGGTATTCCATACCACAGCACATCATGCCCAGGATGCAGGAACGGAGAGCAGAGACCCGGAAGGGTGGTTGGGGTGCATGGCTTGGTCGGGCTGGGTATTTGTGGTGAGCTGTTGTATTCTTTTTCCTTGTATTTCTCTTGTCATTACTAAACTGTTCTTTATCTCAACCTGTGGGAGTTGCATTCTTTTGATGCTCCATGTAGCAAACTGCGTGGCTGATTTATGGCCTAAACCACGACAATGCATATAAGAAGTTCTGATTTTTTTATCACAAGGAAAACTTTTTTTTTTAGACTTTTTTTCTGACCTTTGTTCTGGAGCCAAGGGAGATTATAGGGTAAAGTCCTTATTAGGCAAATAAATGCATCCAGTGACTTGTGACCAATTAGCTCTTGTGCATATTTTTGCTTCATGTTAGCCCCTCTTCCTCTTCAAGTAATTGGACTTATTTGTCTAACTCTAAGCAGTTGGACTTGTTTGGGATTTGCTCCTTCTCTGCAAGACAAGATTGACTAATAGTGTAATTAAAATAATAGTTTTTAATAATAATTTTTTTAATAGAATAGCAATTAAGCTATTGTCTTTGAGTGTCCAGATAGAAAGTTTTTCTGCATCTTTTAGAAGACAGCTTTAAGTAGAATCAGTTTGTTCCAAAGGAAAAACAGGTAACCTATATGTTTATCTCCCAAGCCAAAGCAGAATGATAGCTGTAGCAAGATCTGTAGGAAGAGGTAGAATTTGTAGTTTTGTTTTGTGTGATACATACTTTTTATTGTTTTGTTTTTTTTTTTCTTTGTGTTAATCAAGAATTATGGAGACCAAATAAATTTTGCTTGGGGGAATTCAGTAATTTTATGTAGAAATTCCTTTTCTGTTTCTTTACTTTGGAACTGTAGAATATTTTATCCCAAGGGTTGAGAGAAGCAGAGCATTTCTTTGAGCTCTTTTGTATTCCGGGGAAACTTTTAGTGGGACAATGTGTCTTGCTTCCTTGTACATGGCCATCATGTCTCAGTGATAGCAAAGTATTTCTTTCTTCCTTCATCTTTTTTGCTCACACTTTTTATCCCAGTGTTCCATAAGGGTCTATAAGTCTATCATAGACTATTATTGCTTCTGGAACATGTCCTAGGTGACTTCTTCTGACATGTAGGGAGATGCTTCTAAAGGTTTACTTTTAACTCACTGTAAGGGTTTATAATCCTAGGAAGTAGAGAAGTGTGGCTCTGTGCCCAGGTCATTCTCCAATGTCAGTGTGAGGAGATCAAGAAGCAAGAATACAAATGGTTTACATTCTTCTGCGCCATTCAAAAGAAGTAAAAGTCCACATAGGGCCTTTTATTCTCAGGCAATTAGGTAAATAAACATGGGAAGCAGAATTTGCAAAACACTGGTTCTGTATCCTACTGAAAGAGACCAGCCTTTGAAATATGCACAAGTGCAACATCCAAAACAGCTTCGAAAGGAGTAGATTGTTTATATTTCTTATGAAACATAGGAATGTCATGGTTGAAACTGTGAGGGGTTCAAATGTTCTGAACTGAGAAGACAGCATGCCCAATCCCTGTTATATCCCTAAATAGCCTCTACTTTAGGAATGCAAATGATATCACAGCTCTACAGGAAAAACATCATGGATTAAAAGTGCTTACAGGCACATTGGGAGAATTGCAAATAATATTTTATCATGAGCCAAGAAACTGTAGAAGATGCAAGAATTGGAGAGCCTTATATGTTTGCCTCAAAGGTTTTGAGTTGGAAAAACTCATCAGAAGAATAGTGAAAGATTTTGTGTTAGTTTTCTAATATCTCTTAAAACCATTCCTTTCCTCCTTCCTCCACCATTACATGATTCACCTTCCAGAGTGGTACAAACAGAAGCAACCAGTGGATTCTCAGTTTCTTTGCCTCTTTGAAGTGCCTCATCAGTCACCAAAGTCATGTATCTTTATCATGCCTATATTCATGAGAATGAAAGAAGAAAAAGTACAATACGGGCAACACTGCTAGGTTAGTCTGACTGATTCTCAAATTACATTATGTGAACTGAGCTTCAGATGGTTCAACATCTTTGTCAGTGACATCGACGGTGGGATTGAGTGCCCTCTCAGCAAGTTTGCCAATGACACCAAGCTGTGTGGTTTGGTTGATATGCTGGAGGGAAGAGATGCCGTCCAGAGGGACCTTGACACACTTATAAGGTGGGCTGATGCCAACCTCATGAAGTTTAACAGTGCCAAGTGCAAGGTCCTACACCTGGGTCAGAGCAATCCCAGGCACAGCTACAGGTTGGGCAAAGAAGAGATTCAGAGCAGCCCAGTGGAGAAGGACTTGGAGGTGTTGATCAATGAGAAAATGAACATGAGCTGGCTTCAGTGTGCGCTTGCAGCCCAGAAAGCCAACTGTATGCTGGGCTGCATCAAAAGGAGAGTGAGCAGCAGGTAGGAGGTGATCCTGCCCCTCTACTCTGCTCTCGTGAGACCTCACTTGGAGTATCACGTTCTGGTGTCCTCAACATAAAAGGGATATGGAACTGTTGGAAGAAGTCCAGAGGAGGGCCACGAGGATGATGAGGGGACTGGAGCACCTCCCGTATGAAGATAGGCTGAGAAAGTTGGAGCTGTTCAGCCTGGAGAACAGAAGGCTGCATGGAGACCTCATAGCAG
This sequence comes from Bolborhynchus lineola, assembly GCA_025448015.1. Classification (NCBI taxonomy): domain Eukaryota; kingdom Metazoa; phylum Chordata; class Aves; order Psittaciformes; family Psittacidae; genus Bolborhynchus; species Bolborhynchus lineola. The sequence goes on along the minus strand of JAOEHX010043492.1, from coordinate 17,303 downwards.
CCTTTCAATATCTGAAGGGTGGCTATAGGGATGCTGGGTAGGGACTCTTCATTAAGGACTGTAGTGATAGGATGTGGGGTAATGGGTTAAAACTTAAATGGGGGAAGTTTAGATTGGATATAAGGAGGAAGTTCTTTACTGACAGGGTGTTGAGGCACTGGAATGGGTTGCCTAGGGAAGCTGTGAATGCTCCATCCCTGGCGGTGTTTAAGGCCAGGTTGGACAAAGCCTTGGGTGAGATGGTTTAGTGGGAGGTGTCCCTGCCCATGGCAGGGGGGTTGGAACTAGATGGTCTTAAAGTCCTTTCCACCCCAACTATTCTATGATTCTATGATTCTGTGGTGCCTTTGGAAGAACTGGTTTTGGATTCCCTTCAGAAGGTGATTTTCATGCCCGAAAGTGGCTTTAGGAAAGGGCTGTTCAGGAGGAGGTCTTCACCTTGGTTTTTTTCTCATCCTGGCTGTGCACATAGCCAAAAGTGAGAGTTGTATGGTGGTAAAGGCTGAGGAACAAGAGCCTGCTTTTTTCATAAGGGAACCAAACAGTTTCAAGAACTAAATTCGTAAGTCTCAATGGGTGATGATACTTACAGTTGTACTGCTAGCATGCCTGTAGCTATTATTCAGTGCAGAAGATGACCCCAAAAGCCAGTTCCCATTTAAAAGGAACACTGGATTTCACAAATGGATTTTGCGCTTTAAAAGAGAGAGAAAATCTTGAAACTTTACCAAAAAAAAAAAAACACTTCTGCTTTAGTAACCTCTCCACCCTTATGGAGCAGAAGAATAGAGTATTCTGAAATGAGTTGTACAGAATCAGTTCGTTATATGATGTGAACCATAGACAGAGAATATTTGTCTTTTGCAAATGGCTCTAAAGAAGCTACTTTCTTCATTGGTAAAGTACATTTTGTATCTTTGTTTTGCTCCTGAATCCTGGTTTGGGTCCCAATGGTACTCCTGTAAAATATCTCTTAATGACTCTTTTCATTCTGTGGGCTCTTCCTAAATTCTTTTTATCAAGAAAGCCTTTTTATTTTTTGTTTTAGATGCCTGTCTATAAATATTCAGACTTCAAAACCTCTGCAGTAGGTTAAACCATTTCATTAATGATAGAAGCAAATCTAGTGATAAGGTATGCCTATAAGATGATGGACAAAGATATATATATTTTAATTTGCATGCTGTTTCATTAGGAAAGCTATAATACTGTTAGCTCAATAATACACAAAAAAAAATCTTATTAAATGTGTTGATACCTCTTCAAAAATGAACAAAAAGAGAAAAGGATTTACCCTTTTTTTTGGAATATTTTCTCTGAACTGATGGTACAAAGGGAATAAGAATGGCAGCTGATTCCAAGTGACCAATCTTGGTACTCTCTCGTGCTTACATGGTGAGTTCTGAAAATCTAAGTGCTAGGAGCTTTAGCAATTCCAAGTACCCCCTCAATGTCCTCTAAATAGCCTCTTTTCCTCTTTTGCCTGCTGAGAGCAATGGCTCCACTTCTAAGCCTTTCTGGAAATATTAGAGTAAGAAAAGTGGTTTATGAAAGAAAAAGGAAAAAACACCACAATCTTCTATTTTACCTGAATACCTCACACAGTAATCAGTATTTTAGATATCATGCTAGGAAGTATGGAGACATCTTTAGATACATGACATTTTCCCGCCTCTTCAGAAAAAATGTGAAGACCAGTTTACCTGACATCCTTACAGATGTTGAAGATCCCAGAATTCTTTTCACATTGCATTGTTGTTCTTTAGAAGAAAACCTAAGTATTTAAAATCACAACATCTTGAAATCAGGAAATAGTCAAGTCAATAATTTTCCATGGCTTGTATTTCCTAGCAAGTAATGCTCTCTACTCTGAGACAGCATTAGCTTCATGAGATTATTCTTGAATGTATAGGCAATCAGATAATGTATGCAGTTTATCTAAAGCTGGTCAAACAGCATGATATTAAAGAGGAGTATATGTTATAGTTAAATAAATGTCTCAGTAGTTGTTGGACAGGAAATGAAAGAAACAGTGCTGTTAAATGCCAAAGCATGCCATTATTGGACAATAATATGTAAGTGAAATGCATTATTATGATTATAAATAGGTAATTTCTAAAGGAAATATACTAGATGTAGATGGAAATAACAAATAGTGTAAAAAGAAATGACCTTTAACAGAACAAAGAGCAGTAAATAGAAAAGACTGCATAAGTCTTCTCTTGGCTAAAAGGAGGAACAATCGTTGTTTGTCAGGGCTGTGCAGGGGAAGTTGCACATCTCCTGCCTGTTGTTTTGATTGAATCCGGTTGGCTGCAATTTGCAGTGCATGTCCATGGTTTGTGCAGGCTAGAAAGTGCACAGAAAAGGACTGAATACCCAGTTATTGCCTTTGGCTGTTTATCACTGCTGAATCCAAACAGAGAATGGATGGGATTTAAAACAATGTAAGAGAATCCAAGACACCCTCGACCCCATTAGCAGAGATAATAAAGATGATTCGTAAATCTACTTGTGTACATCATCCTTCAAAGAGATGCTTAATCAGTTCTTTGGTGGATATTCAGCCTCAGGAAGTAAAAGAAAGATGATTTTGCTTCACCTAAAGAGCTAGGATTATAAACTGGGGGTGTATGTTAGGATGTAGACTGAATTTAACTTTATTTTTCTGACATTCACAATAAACAGTCATTTCTCACTTAGTGATACAAGGATGGATGGTAGCTACCAATATCATCAAGAATGAAGACCCAAAGACCTTTTTCATCCAACAGAAAAGTTCAAAATTATGTATAGAAATATTTTAAAACCAAGAGCAAGCCATAAAGCCCCAGAAGGATTTGGTAGGAAACATAGGGTGGGAATATAGCATAAGAATCAAAGTTAGCTTATGAAAATTTACCATTTTCTTTCAAATTAGTCTTCAATTTAACATTCAGTTCTGCATGGAATACTAAATTTAAACAATAATTTGGTTTTAAAACAGAAATTATTACCATAACCAACCACAAAATAAATCACTCCACCACTGAATACAGCTTCCTAAAGGACATATCTTCATACATTTTGTCTCAAAAGTTGTGCAAAAGACATCCTTCTAGAAATAGGTCCAGTCTGAAACAAGCACATCTGCAATTCAGTGCCAAGTAGCCACTCTGAACTGTAGGCTTGGAGCTGCCATTACAGTAGCAGTAAAGAGAAAAGAAAGCTTTTGGCAAGAGCTTTCCAGTTTTGGCTCATATGCAGAAAGTGTACAACATTCTCTGATTTTCAATGTTTAAAGAAAATGTTGCAGTTTTCTACAGTAGAAATTATTTAATTCATTTTTTCAATATTCCTGTCATATGAAATCACATGTATAATAATGGATTTATTCACCCATGTATATTCTCATTTGGAGGGATCCAAAGGGTTCACCTTTCATATTTTTCTAATACTCCTCCCCTTGAAAAATAGTGTGTTGTAAGTATGGTATTGATTCAGCACATTCCATTTTTATTTGCAATTTCAAACCATTCTTTTAAAAAGTCATTAAGGAATACCAAACTCGTGAAAGCCCGGGTTTACTATCCTGGAAACTGATGCTCTCTAGAGTTCAAGCCGCCTTCAATCAGTAATGGTAGACCAAGGTTTTGCCACAGGTAGGAAGACCCTTTAGCCACATTGTGAGCATTTGTGGTTTACACCACCCTAATTTGACAGGTTGTGACCAAGAAAAAGTATGCCAATGCTATTAATTGTTTCTGAACTGACAATGTTATTGCAGTAAAGAGGCCTGCTTATATGAACCACTAAGTAGCGTGTGAAATAGGGTGTGAGTTACCTTCAACCTTGGAACTTCCAGATCAGTTTTCCTTATTTGCATACGTTCAGACCACTGTTAAATGCTCTGGTAGTTTAATTTTCATTTCTGCTTCTGTTTTATAGCTTTGCTGTATTTGTGTTTCTAGCACTGATAACAACAGCAGTTCGAGCCTTCCTTATGGTAAGAAACTCTTGACTCTTTCTGTGGAAATGAATTACAAATGGTTCTTAAACTGTAAAGACTGAGTGAAGACACGTATATACATATGTTCACGGACTATACTGCTCAGTGTAAAAGCTCTGCTATCCATTCATATCAACTACTGACATAGTAAAAGGTATTGCAGTTTTACACCTGCAGTTTCCCATAGCATTGACCAACCAAAGACGAAGCCTGCAAGAGATGAGAAAAGTGTAGAAAATACAAAACAGTTAGAGGAGGTGGAACTGTATTCAAACTTAAACAAGGGAAGTTTAGATTGGATATGAGGAAGAAATTCTTTAATATAAAGGTGGTGAGGCACTGGAATGGCTTGCCCAAGGAAGTTGGTAAAGCTCCATCCCTGGTGGTGTTCAAGGCCAGGTTGGATGGGGCTTTGAGCAACCTGGTCTAGTGGAAGATGTCTCTTCCCATGGCAGGAAGATTGGAACTGGATGATCTTAAGGCCCTTTCCAACCCAAATCATTGTATTATTCTATTCAAATACACAGGAGAATGTTCAGTGGCATTTCATAAAATGAAAGAAAGTGACACTAGTTTTTCACAATGTGAACTATACTGTGAAACCCATTGCCACTGCAAGGTACAAAGATCAAAAATTCAGCAAAATTAAGAAAGGAATCAAACTTTATAAGTAGAACATTCCAGTCCAGTGTCAAGCTAATTAGCTATAAGCATGTGATGTAATGAGTGTTAAACTTAACACTTTGGGATAAAGCAGTCTTGATTCTGTTATTAATTAGGAAGAGACTTATGGTGTGAGTCAGATAACTTTTATGAGCCAGCTGCTAGATTTTTAAATCTCCCTCTGGAAAGCTTAGTGTTTCCAAATAGTATATGAGAACAGGTGGAACTTATTCTGACCCAGGATGGAAATTCACATGTTTATATCTACCTAAATTTTTTTTTTATTAGAACAACAACAAAAAAATTGACCATTACCACATTTGACCTTTAAGTCTAAATACAATTAATTAATTCTTCTGAAGCATGGTCCAGTTGTAGAAAACAGAACAATTTGATTTTTAAGAAGTTCCAATTTATCAGCTAAAGAAAAATAGCATTTACCTGCAGATATAGTCATTAATTTCTCAATGTATATAAACAGAAATCCCATTTATTCATTAACTAACACTAAAAAACTCCAAACATGCAGTTGCCGACTTTTTTATTATTTCTTTGATTTTACTTTGTATGTCTTTAAGCAGGTCATTAAGATAATGGCACTACTAATACTCATCTGAATATGGGCTGTCTTCTTTGATGTGCTTAGTAATATGCTGGTCTGTATGAAATTAAATAGTAACACCAACATCCACAGTAAGAAGAAAAAAGTGAGCATATGAGAAACATTTCCTTAATAGCTGTGACTGTTTGTGAAGGCTAAAATTACTCAGTAAGTTACAAAAAGGTCACAGATCACCTCATTTATTTAGTACCATGAAAACATCCCTTTATTCAGGAGAATGCCTGCAGTCAAAGCTAATTATTACCACCATATTGCATAGTTTTTTCTCTATGGTATGTAGATGAGTGAAAGCATTGTAAACAACCATCAAGCTCCAGGATGATCATAGCAAGAGTGAGGAAATGAACAGCTATCTTTCAAATCTCATTTTCAAGAGCTGTGTAAATGAAGATTAGGAGAAATAATGCTTCTGTATCTTTAAACTCAGCTATTAGACTTCTATTGTCTACTAATTTCAAAGGTAAACCTGACCCATGTTTTTGTTACAGATGTATAATTACATGATAAACAGTCAATGACTTCACATGCATATTTCTGGAACTCAGGACTCAGCCAAGGTCTCGCTAGTGACAGGATTCAAAATTTCTGTTGGGGTGCCCAGCAGACAGCACTACCAGAGCAGAAAACTCTGGTAACTGATTTGCAAGCCCAAAGAAGAGGTAAATGCTCCATCCCTGGCCGTGTTCAAGCCCTGGTTGGACAGAGCCTTGGGCAACATGGCCTAGGGTAAAGCATCCCTTCTCATGGCAGTGGGGCTGGAACTAGGTGGTCTTAAGGCTCTTACTAACTCAAATCGTTCTATGATTCTAGGACGCATTTGTTTTGATCCCAGAAGCCATTATTTTTATACCTTCAGGATAGTGCTTTAGAAAGATTCTCACAGTTGCAGCATAAAAACTTCATTCTTTAAGGATCTGAGTACTATGGCTCTACGCAGCAATTCATATTAATAGTTGCTTACCTTTAAGTACTTGTCCTGAGTTCAGCAGTAGAAGTCATTTTTCTCCTTAGTAGCTGGTGCAGTGCTGTGGTTTTGACTTTTGGCCTGGGAACAGTGTTGATAACACTGATGGTTTTAGTTGTTGCTCAGTAATGTTTATTCTGACCAAGGACTTTCTAAGTCTCATGCTCTGCCAGGGAGGAGGGGAAGACAGGAGGAAGCAGAGACAGGACACCTGACCTAAACTGACCAAAGAGGTATTCCATACCACAGCACGTCATTCCCACTATATAAACTGGGGGCAGTTACATGGAAGGGTAAGATCACTGCTCGGGTCAGGCTGGGTATCAGTCAGCAGGTGGTGAGTGGTTGTATTCTCCGCCCTTGTTATTTCCCTTATCATTATTATTATTGGTGGCAACAGCAGTGGTTTGTGTTATACCTTAGTTACTGGACTGTTCTTATCTCAACCAGTGGGAGTTCCATTCTTTCAACTCTTCTCCCCATTCCTCCAGGAGTGGGGGGAGGAAAGGTGGGGAATGAGTGAGTGGTTGCGTGGTACTGAGCTACCAGCTGGGCTTAACCCACGACACTACTTAAACACTGGTTTCTTATTGATTTCAGTAGTATTTCACACGTTTCAAGTGAAGTTCCAGCTTAAGTGTCTTTATCGATAAGAAAAAAATTTGCTCAGTGTCTTGCATGACTGAACAATAAATTTCAGACAAGGAAAGAACCTGGTAATCTTTTTTGTCTCTAGATCTCAAAATACAGCTTTTTAGAGAATCATTGTAGTTTTTTTATACGCTTTCAAATGATGCAGTTTTATTTCCTATTTTTTGTGCAAATGTTACTGCCTAATTTCTTTTATCGCATTATTTCACTAATGTTTTATTAGAAATGACTCTGTGTATGGCTGAAAACTTTTTGGTTGCATAGTCTCTCTACATTCTTTCATGGTTCAAGCAGATACTTGCATTATATCCCTCATCCTTGATAAATACTATTTTGTAACTTAACAAGTAAATCGGATAATTATTTTACACATTAAAATGGGGTATTCTAAAAAAATTGACATTTTTGTCTCCTTTTCATTGTTTTTGTCCCATGTAACAATGAGGTAATGCAAAATTTTCAGAGTTTCTATATAAATCAAAGTATCTTTTTTCATGGACTTGATTTAGGAACAGAGGTTGCAATTAAGAGAATTAATGACTGTTCTATCAAGCCACCATGCTCATATAGGCTACTGGCATCCTTAGGTAATCCCTAAATAGGAACAGGTAATTCAGGACAGCTTTTCTTCAGGATTTGAGTACAGTAACTTTATTAATTGGTATAACCGTGTTTTGAAGGAAACAGAAATAGCATGTTAAGATTTCTCTCTGCTGGGCAAACTGTCATAGCAGAGGGACATGGGACTAGAGCATTGTTCTTGGCTGGTGGAATAAGCCCCATGGAAATCTAAAGTACCCAAAGGAGTAGAGGTTCTCCAGAGGGGTACCTTATGCAGAAAACAGCTGGTCGTCCAAACTAATGAACAAGGCTTCTTCTCTTCTTCCATGATCATTCTAATCTCTGAAACATACCAGTTAAAATAAGATTGCCCATCCCTGGAAATATTCAAGGTCAGGTTGAACAGGGCTCTGAGCAACTGGATCTGGTTGAACAAGTCCCTACGCATTGCAGGGGTGTTGGACTAGATAGCCTCTAAAGACCCCTTCTAACCTCAACTATTCTAATATTTTGTGATATAGGCTGATTGCATACTGCATTTGTCAATGCACTGTGGCTCCTTTAGTCTGACTGGTGTCTCAGTCTGCTCAGCATAGTTGAGAAATGTATTCTTGCTATTCTGCATTCCTTTGTAGTAAGTCTGTGACTGTCCAAAATCTCTTCTCTCTTCTTTTATAGCCTTGTAGTACAGCAGAACTAGAAATCTGAGGGAGGAAACTTTAAACAAATATGAAAGTTATTGCTTGGGAGTGTCTGTGCTTTTAGAGTAAGGAACTAGATGATCTTAAAGTCCTTTCCAACGCAAACTATTCTATGATTCTATGATTAAATGAGTAAATATTATACTTCAGTCCTTTGAAATCCATTCTATAAAACTACTGGATATTTCAGTCAATATTATTGTGTTTCAGAACCACAAAATCAGATTATTCACAAGTCCTTATACAATTCTTTTTGCTGTTACAAGTACGTTTCAGTGAATGTTCAAAGAATGCTTTTCCTTTAAAACAAGACTTTCTTCTATATCTACATTTTAATTACATTTAAGCACATTAATTCTGTACTTGCATATTGCTATTAACCCTTCTGATTGATCATATGGCAATAATATTTATTTGGTTTATTTTTTTGCTAATTTTAGTAGTAGATCAGAAATATTTCAGTCAATAGCTTGTGAATTTACTAAATGATATGTTTTTATTCTTAAACTAATTTTGATATTCAATTAATGTACATATTCTAATTTAATACTAAACTGTGGGCTTTTTTGTGAAAAACCGGTATCTCAGAATTTTGTATCTCATATCAGTTGATCTGCTGTTAATGCTAATTTAACTGTAGTAAATTTATTCTTGCTTGTACAAATCACTGGAAATATGATGCATTTGCATTCTTTACAGGAGTTTTTATGTTTATAGTTATATGAAATATTTAATAATTTTTGAAAAAAATTGAGTTCCTGGTGAAAAGATTATATTACCATGGAAGCAAGACTGAATGTATCTATGTGTTTTGAAGAGAAATAGATATACTAGCTTTATCTCTATATTTGGCATTATACATTTAAGAAATTAAAGGCCAAAGTTATTCTTCAATGAAAATTGGATTTTGTGAGGTAATGATCAAGTGAGGTAATGAACAAGGTGAAGAACAAGAGAGGACTTTCAGTATCTCCTGGTGGAGCCACTGCTGCAGAGTAGTTTGATAGTGGAGTGTCTCCTGCACATTTCACCTTTCCATTTCCTCCTACCTCTGCCCCAATCACTACTACAGAGGTAGAAATAATGCTCTAAGCAGTGCCCATTTTGTTATAAAAGGCACCTTTACTCCACACTGTGGTAGTTCTAGGAGAGTAAAAGGCAGAAGAAAAAATATTTTAGAGAGACAAAAATGTTTCTGTATAGGTCAGATCATTTAAAGTAATGTGACAGATACTAAAAGACTTAAATACTTTTTTATGTTTGTGATATTATTAGGACACAGTGTCACTAGAATAGAGGAAAAAAAATTTCTGACAGAGTACACCTGAAAATCATAGCGGCACTGAAGGTATTGACTTAAGTGTGGGAAATGTAATGGTCTTTTTGCCTTTTGTTTGTCAATTTAAGTGCGCTTTCTAGTTTCTCTACTCCCAATATTTAATATTTTTTATCAAGTTAATAGAAAATTTCCATCTACCAATAGGTTTATAGCTTAACTGCTGGATGAGAACAGATCAGATCTGGCAACCATAAGTAAGCATCCAATGTCCCAGGCCTCTTGGAAAATGCCTACTCTGTCATGTTCAGAATGTTATCGTCTCATACTTTTTTATGTGGCACTTCTATGTGCTGTGTCCATGCATGTGTTCCTAACACCTGCATGTCAAGACACCAAGTAGAAAAACACTTACAGAAGTATGCAATCCTTGCACTTTGCCCACATCAGTGTAAGTTTGACAAAGATTGGTGTTCCTGTGCAAATTCCATTTTTAAAAACCTTTGTATATAAATAAACACTGGATTAATGAAAAAATATTTAAGATTTGAGCCTTATAAATTATTTCATTGTATCCTGTAGAAACAAAACCTAAAAGCAACCAATACCTACAATGCAGCTACGAAGGGGAAAAAATGCTTCACTGCTATTTGCCTGTAATTGGCATTGAGCATCACAATGCATGTGTAACTGGGTCTGTACTTGTATTCTTCAAGGGTTCTGTGCTATTTCTACTTGAACCCATTTTTGATATGGTTCAGCTCAGCAGTGCCAGCTACTTCTTGTTATGCAGTTGAAAAACTGTGACCATTAAAAATAGGATACAGTGTGATTTTGTTTTGTAGCACTGCATGGAAAATCAGTTGCTGTTCATAACAGCTCTGTGGTTGGTTGATTTAAAGCAGGAGGGCGACTTCGAATTGAGAAGCAGACAGTCCATGAAAAAGGATATTGTATCTTTAAGGCTTTCTGACTGATTCTGTTTAACTGCTCTACTCAGCAGGCAGTAATTAGACAGTAGCTTTGCTGAGAAACTTAAAGCAGAAGCTGTTTTGCTCTGTGCTCTTGAATAAAAAATAAAAAAAAACCCAAACAAACAAACAAATAAATAATAACAAAAAAACCCTGGATTCGAACAAATGGGATTTTTACTCTTTTTTAGCCAGTATGGGAGCAAACAGAAAGAAGACCCCTAGAGGCTCCTAAAGTTATCTTCCCATGCAGATCGTCTCCAGGGAGCTGTGGTGCTTGAGAAAGGAGGCAATGAGAGCCATTATAGAAGCACATGACACTATTGCTGAAGGTCAGAGTGGTAGAGGAATAAAAGAGAAGCTGCTGATACAAAATGACATGGCTGCTGCATCTTCTGGGCCAGTTCACAATATTGATTGGAATGTAGCTCAAATGCGTCATGAATGTGATTAATAAATAAAAGTACATAATAATGATGATGGCTGAACTGGTGCTTCCCCAGACTACTGCAGAGCAGGAGAGAATGGGAATCTCAGATAAAAGGCAGCAAACAAAATATGCAGTTACTGCTACCAACTGCCAAACTGATTTTAAAATACTACTGCAGATTTTTGAAGTGGACAATGTAGTGCACTGTTGCAAACACCGAATGCAGAAATGAGTTGTTGACCTTCTCCTTCTGAGCATTACGATAATGTATCAAATTGTGGAGGAGAGTACCACAAAGTTAAGATATGGTTTTGTCATAAATAGCATAGAAGCTTCAGAGAAGCACTCTTCACAATCATACCTCTACTTTCTGTTGCTGCTATTTTGATGTTTGTGCTTGGACATGTCACCAGTTAATGGCAAAGTGGTTTTTGAAAAGACTTGAGATTCTATTGCCTTTTATATATACTACTGCCTCTTTAACCATGGTTTGTTGGTTTTTTTTGAAAAAAAGATAGTTCATTAGTTTATTTGATGCCATTGTGTTGCTTGGAAATGAAGTAATCCGTTACAGCATAAATTAAACCTATGTTTTGATTTGACATCAGGTAGTAGATGTTGCCAAAGGATCATATTGTAAGTATGGTGAGCATTAACCTATGTAGCCTAAACTTCTTTGTGAGGTCCAGTAAAGCTCTTTTAATGACTATGACTCTAATCCTGAATAGAACTGCTCTCTATAGTTCAGGCACCAATTCTGATAACTTTGAGGTCAAGTCATTAAGGTAAGCCTCCTTCAGCAAACTCTGTGGTTTGATAAATCTTTTTTATTTTATCTCCTTCATTCAGATGCTAACAAGGAAGTATTTGGTGTGTAAGTTGGCAAGAACGTTGCACTGAGCTACATGCTTTCTCATGGGACCATTGTGCTGAGGTATGTAGTTTTTGAAAAGATTTGATCTGAGTAAATTATGAAAGCTTATCAGAATTCTCTGACTGAATGTTTGTAAGAACCAGAACTGCTTTCCAATTACAACTAGGCCTGCAACAGAAAGATGGATTCAATGCTCCTGCCTAAACTGTCCAACTTTATTTCCTGTCTTCAAGGTCAATCCATTTTGTATACTTCATAGATACTCTTTGAAACTGGCATATACAGAACAACGAAGATTAAATTGCCAAAGTATTTTTTTCTAAGTGACAATGAGCCTAATTCACTGTCAGTTAATGCCAGGTGTTTTTTCCCCCTAATATTAAGTTCTTCAAAACTGTAGCTGTGTAGGACACTTCACAGGGGCTTAACGTAGGGAAGAAAATGATTGCGTTAAGTCAAATAAAATGAATAATTCATTACATCACATTTTGTAATCCTGGTGTTAAGCATAAAACCAATGGTTTATTTTTCAGCAAAATGTTTTTGTATCATTTCAGATAGCGTATAATACAAAACAATAACTGCATACATAATGTGAAAAGCCTACAGGCAAAGAGGGTCCTGCTTGATGCTTCTGGCTTCACCTGGAATGTCACAATATCCATGCTTTGAGGTAAAGCCTGAGTGCCTATCTTCCCTGCCAATCTTCTTGGGCCCATGTAGTGTTTGTCTTTTAATTTGATTGTAAAATATTGCCCCAGCTCTTTGCCACAAATTTAAAAATCAGTGTTTGCATCTTTCTAAAAAGATGCACCTCTCATTTCTATCTATGCTTGTTCTACTGAGAATAAACTACTCGAAGTGGAAAGTCTTTTCCTGCTTTTCTGTTACATGTCTCCTTCTCTCCCTTTCTGTTTCACACGTGCATGTGCACATGTCTGGACATAGGTAAATGCTATGTGTATTCATATACATACATGTACACATGTATATACGTGTATATTTCTGCAATATTTATATAGTAAATAATACAGCAGTTGTAAGTTATATAAAAGTTAATATAATATTAAATTTTCCCTTTTTTCAAAACCCAATATATTTATTTCTAATATTTGTCCACACCTTTTCTGACCTGGATTTTTTTGGTTTTGCTTTGTGTGTGCAACCCAAAGTTATTTGTTGTTTAATTTTGTTATCTAGTGAAGCCTCTCTCTTTTCAAGGTGGGAATCCTCACTGGAGGGAAGTTGTTTTGCATCCTAAGTAATTGTCACAGTTTCTAAATCAGATCTTTTTTGACAATGTCCTTACATGGGCTGATTATTATGCTATATTCCAGGCTGAAATAATTGTGCACCTGGACCATCTGCTTCTGCCTTTTCCAGCACCTTCCCATGGAGAGCTCCAGGGCACTCAATCAGGGCTGTGGCAGATTCCCACCAAGGTGTCCACGCATCTGTCTTGTGGGAAAGGACAGACTCTCCCAGTAGATTTCAAAGCTGTTTAGCAAAGAACTTCCCCTTTCTAAGAATAATAGCCTTTAATAGCATATATTTTCAACAACAGAAAACATAGCACCCCTGTAATGTAACAAAAATATCCACTAGATATAGTGCAAATCCTATGAAGGCATTCTGACTGGTTTTTAAATTTAAAATAGCTGTCAATTAATTATAACAGTCAGTCATTTCCAAACTAGATTAAGAAACTTGAATACTTTGAGAACAATATATGGGTACTAATTTCAAAGGAGGGTACAAATTTAGCCATTTCTGATTAATATATACTCTCAAAATGTAGCAGGATGAATTTAGTTCATTTTCTGGTGTTCATGTCATTTAAAAATGGTTTTAGTGAACTACTATAGAAACCATATCTTACTCTTTTAATTAATCTTTTGTTTCAAGAATTTTTTTTACTGAAGATACTAAAGAAGAACATTATAAACATGCTCAGGCAAAAGGTAATAGATTTAGAGTTTAATTGTGATGTTCTGTTAGGCATTTTTAGCGGAAAACCTGATGACCCAATTATACAGCAAAAGTGGAAAATCAGGACACAGTATCTGGATTTGAATATAAAAATGCTGAGATGCATAATACATAAGAGTTTGATATCTATTCTACTTCTTGTCAAGGAGGTATAAAATTATCGAGAATTAACAGAGAGCAGAAATCAGACCCTGGAAAAAAGCTGAGCATTCTGGAGAGGAATATAAATTATACTTTAACTTAGAATAGTAGCCTGCCTCTCCAAGCAGTGCAGAATCAGTATTTTTTAAATTTTCCTGTGCTGACATCTCATTTTTTTCTGTACTATCACTATTCCTAGTGGCATCAGCAAGATCTTCACAGGGCTAATCCTCTGCACTATTGAAAGCTAGCTACAAAATTAGCTAGTTTGATAAGAGATTTTCCAAGATACCTGGCATCACTGAACTCAGTCAGGAGCTGAATGGGCTTTTTAGCTTGAAAATCTTCCCTTTCTAAGCTGTAGTCCCCAGACTAAGGTCCTATCAGGCTTTTTTGTGATGCCATGGAAAATAAGAGAATGGCTTACAGGACCATAGCATCTATGCAGTTTTTTCAGTTCTCAACAGCAATGCTAATAATGTGTTGGTGTCTACTAGAACCTATGGTGACCCATAGGAAAGACTATTCATGCTCCACCAGGACAAAAAGATTAAGAATGACTGCAGCATTCATTTCTTTCTACTTCTTTTCCTAAAAGAGAAATATAGCTAAAAAAAAAAAGTCTCTGAGGATGCAGGAGCAGATACAAGCAAAATCTTTTATCTTCAGTGTGTCACAGACAACACAGAAGAAAAGTGCTTCATTCAGTAAGAGTCACTTTGGGTCTTAAACGTTGAAGGAAGCAGTAATGTGAATGTGACTGTGCAGATGCCATTATTCAGGCGAAATGAAGTTGCTGTGTGCAGGACTTAAAAAAAGATCCCAAGGGAAATATACAGATATGTGAGAGTATGAGATTGTCAAGATAACTTAATGCCTTGAGGGACATGAATTTGAAGTTATCTGAGCTGGTACCAAACTGTGTGCTTGGGACGCTAGGCCACAGGTCTTTGTTAGCTAGCCATCCAAGCCTTGCTTTGCCTTCTGTCTCTACAGATATAACGTTAGCCACTGAGTAAAAGTCGATGCCAAGAATACCACAACTACATCTAGCCTGTGGAGCACCATTTGGTTGTATTATTTTACAAAAATTTTGTGTAGAAAATCTGTCTCCTCTTGACCACACTGTCAGCACAAAATCCCATTATTTTATATCCAGCTTCATAAGACGTTTACTTCTTCCAGCTCTTCATGTGGGTATTATAGACCACAGACATGCCAGTATCAATTTCAGTTTCATCATGATCCACATAATTAAGTGCAAATACTCAAAAATTTGTTAGCTTAGCAATTCAGGTTGTAGCAGGATTCTGGAGGAACCACTGCAGTGGGAACAGCTGACTGTTGTACTTCCCTTGAGAGAAGCTGACAGTCTTAACTTGTGACCTTCAGAAGTATAGCCATTCTTAAAAGCTATACAGTTTCTCCAGTGGCTCAGAAATTAACATCAGTTATGCCAATACAGAGAAAAAGTGAGAAACACACTAAGATAATGTTTGGTAAAATCATCAGCTCTTTAGCGACCTAAAAAATACAAAAGAAATAATCTAGGAAGTGGAAAGTATTTCACATGACTACAGATGACTATGAAAGAATAGCAGAAGCTATTGGGACAAATTCAGATGTGCTGAGGGAAAAACCAAGAAACTTTTCACAAGATGCATAAAGGGTAAGAAGAAAGTAGTTACAGTAAGAGCAAGGCAAGGAAATTAAGTCCACTTCTTGATAGAGATTGAAAAACTGAGACTAACATGTTTAATTCATTTCTGATGAAGTCTGCATTATACATACTATGTGCAGTCAGGAAGTTAGTACTACTAACACCAAGCAAAGATGTAAAATTTCAGGATAAAACAAGAACAGTTTAGAAAAGTACTTAGATAACACAGACATTAGGCCTGGGCCTAATAAAACTCCTTCTATAGATGTAGCTGAAGCATCTTTGGAGTATTTTCAGACATGAGAATTCAGAATAGAGAAAAGCAAATGCAAATACTATGAAAACAAGACAAAAAAGGAGCCAAGAAACTGCACACTAACCAGCTTTACTTCACTTCTCTGTGAGATACAGTCTCAGACAATAAACCAAATTATTTACAGGCACTTCAAAGAACATAAGAAGGTATTCAGCCAGCATGGTTCAAAGACAAATCATATTACACCAGTTCACCTGTGAGTCAGTGTACTGGGCAGTGTGCTGGATAGAAGATAACTAAATAAGTGCTGTCTTACACAACTATATCATAAAGATGCTGTACAAAAGTCTTTGAATCCAGATACATGAAAAATTGAACCAAAAAGTATATTGAGCACTTACCAGTTTGGTAC
Source organism: Bolborhynchus lineola (assembly GCA_025448015.1). Classification (NCBI taxonomy): domain Eukaryota; kingdom Metazoa; phylum Chordata; class Aves; order Psittaciformes; family Psittacidae; genus Bolborhynchus; species Bolborhynchus lineola. The sequence goes on along the minus strand of JAOEHX010043492.1, from coordinate 1,144 downwards.
TACTCCACATTTTTATTATTAATCTGGAAGATGCATTAGACAGAATTTTGCTACTTAAATTTACAGGAAACACTACTGTGGGAGGGACTGCAAACATGCCAGAGGATAGAATTAGAGCTTCAAATTATCTGGGGAAATCATGTAGAAAAAAAATGAACCCAATTCAGTAAGCAGAAATATAGAACTCTGTTCTTATATATAATGAACTGTATAAATATCAGATAGGAAACAGTGGGCTTGGTTTCAGATGTGTAGAAATATTCTGGGAGACTTAATGGGTCACAAACTGAGTATGAGTCACCAGTGTCATGATAGAGTGAAAAAAGCAAACACGATAGAATGCATGTATAAACAGTAGTGAGTAATGATCCTAACCTATTCCGTATACACTAAAATTAAACTGTGTTATGATTTCAGAAGAGCAAATAAAAATTTAGGAAAAAAAATGTCCCAAAAATATTGAAATAACTTATTTAACAGATAGAAGATAAGAAGGAGGAAGATACATAGAAATTAGGTAAAGGGAGAGGTGAGTAGTAATTCCACCACTCAGTATTTTTACAGATAGGTTAGATGAATTTCAGCAAAAAAATGTATCATTCTATTTGATACCATTTTGTGGTTGGGAAGTAGAGTCAATGACATGTTAAAATTCCTGCTAACCCTTTTCTATGATTTTTTGTTAAATATAGGAGGAATTTTACTTTTTGACAAGGGCACTTTTTTTTTTTGGAGGAAGGGATGTACACTGTTTCCTAGAGGGCTTTTTAATGACTTAGGCCATTGCAGCAAGTAGTGTAGGATATGCAAAATGATTAAAGTAGCCATTCCAAGACACAGATCTCTTTAGGCAGAAGCCAGGACTAGACAGGTTATAACAGAGAGGAAAAGCCCAGGTATGAATAAGACTGCTCTGTCAGTGGGTGGCACAGCTATTCTGTAGGCACTGAAGTAGATTCATAGAATCACAGAATAGTTAGGGTTGGAAAGGACCTTAAGATCATTTAGTTCCAACACCCCTGCCACAGGCAGGGACATCTCCCACTAAGCCATGCCACCCAAGGCTCTGTCCAGCCTGGCCTTGAACACCGCCAGCGATGGAGCATTCACAACTTCCTTGGGCAACCCATTCCAGTGCCTCACC